>JAHWFP010015746.1:0-23332 GCA_023313725.1 Lithobius niger | reverse complement strand
ATAAAATAAAATAAAAAGGGTACAATACCATCAATTTAAGGATAAAAGCCACCAATTTCCCCTCTCAGAAGAAGCAGAAATGGCGGCCGAAATGCACCACCCAACCTTCGTCTTGGTGAAATCAATTCGAATGGCAAGGTGTATGCAAATCGGGTCACGTGTTTCAGGTTTGATCCATTCTTGGTGCTATGGGGGTTCCACAGTGTGCCTGGAAAAAGTGTCGAGCTCAAGTGTTTTAATTACAGGAAAATATTCTTTTAGATATTTATTATCTGGCACTAAGTGTTGTTATGAACAGATGGTTTATTCATGTGGATGACAAGCATTTCAAGATTAATACATGCTCTAGCATCTTTTTCTTGAAACAAGATTTGAACCTTGTCCAAGGCGGGGGTGTGGCCAGTTGCGCGTTTGTCAGGTGAGTTGCCTGTTGGTAGGCAGTGTTGTACTAATGAATTTAATTCCACTTTTAATTTGAAGTTTCATTTGTGGGATGCCATGCTTTCTTTACGTTTTTGAAGGGATTGTCCTACATATGTAGTAGTACAGGTTGGTTCCGTACAGGGGATTCTATAAACAGTATTGTGTGTGGGAAGCATGTCGTCTGCTTGTTATCGTCATTATTTGCATGGTGCATGGTCAGCTGCTTAATATTTTTGTGGCTGTTTGAAACAAGTTGGATGGTGTTGATGCTAAGTTTTTTTAAGGACTTCAGAGATGCCTTTGAAGTAAGGCAGAGCATTGACATTTGTAGGGGGAGGGGGTGTTTTGGGGGTCAATGCTTTTGAAATTAATTTGTTGACGTACTCGAGTGGGAACCCATTCTCAACATATTTTTGCAAGATACATTGGAATTCATGCTGCAATAATTCAGGATGACTAGTGTGTGAGACAACGCATTTAACTCAATTGATTACAACAATAATTTAGTAGTGGGCATCAACATAGGAGTTGTAATGCAGGGTGCGAGTTGACTGCACACTTTTTCTGAAGTGTGTAAATACCATTAGGATATTATGGTTAATGATGACATTTACATCTAAATGGGATAGCATTATTTTTAGAGGACTCCATAGTGCAAGTGAGTGATTTAGTGATGCTGTTGAGAAAATCCAGGATTTATAACTTAAGTTGTGTAGTTGTGAAGTTGTTGTGTTGTGTTGCGTCGATGTATCGCTTGTAATATTTTATTTGAGGGAATTTTTCAACAAGTTTATTGTCGGCTGCATTCAGGACTATGTCACAGAAGAAAGTTGAAAGTGGGCTTCCCATCGGTACGCCATTGATTTTTTGGTAATATTTACCTCCATACTCAAAGAAGGTGGTCTCAAAAATGCACAGATAAAAGTATCGTTATCCCACCCAAGCTTGATGATCAAGGGGGGAAGGGCTTCAGTATTTAATTTTCGAGAGATTTCCGAAATGGTCCAGCTCTTGGTCCAATGATGGAAACATTTTTTCGACATCAAAGGAAACAAATTCAAACCCTGGTTGCACTTGATATCCTTCCAGGTCGTGAACAAATTTGAGTGCATTGGAGGTTGTATGATGCCCCTCTGCGAGTTCGTTTAAAATTTAAGAATTATGCTTTCACAAATATTCTCGTGCAAAACGTATTTCTCTTGAGGCACAAGCACTTTCCATGCGTGCAATTCTCACACAACACTATGCCAACCTGTATTTGCTCAAAACTGCTCACCATAACAAATTAAAACGTTTCATTCTTACACAACCACCCATGCTCATTCAAAGATTTTTTGCTGCCCTACGGGATTTTTCGGCCATGGCCTCCCATCACTTTCATAATGCACTTAACATCAAACTGCATAAGTTGTTAGCCTCTAATCTCTCGAAATCTGCATCGTTGCTTTCGCAACAGCACACGTTGAATCACAATTCTGGTCCCCCCCTCCCCCCACCACAGAAAATACTTCGGCTCCTCCGTCTAAATCCGTACATCAGTCGTTCCCCACAAATGCATGGCTGCACAACCTTTCTCATAAAGCATTTGATCCACATACACCTAATTTGCTAAAAAAAGACCTCAAATTTTGTACCGACCCCAAAATTTAGTCAGCTAGTTCCAGTCTTTTGTGCCGAGCTAGAAGCTGGGCTTTCATTTGTACCAAATCGTTCTGAAGTCCGTGGTGCAGCACTTTCAGCACTGCGAAATTCCAAGCATCATTTACTCCCAAGCCTCTCTCTCAAAGAAATTACAGCTATCCGGACCCCCAAATCAGATCCTTTCATCACCATCTGCAAGGCTGACAAATGCAATGCTACCGTCATACTTGACGTGCTAAAACTCAAATCCGACATACTTGAAGAACTTAACAATGACCCTATTTACAAAAAGCTCCCTTTCAACACATTGAGTAAATACAATGCTCAAGTTACGAAATTCTTTAAAGCACTTGTCACCAAAGAAAAAATTAAACAGGAATTTTTTGAAAAATATTTGAAAGCGGACAACCACCCACCTTGTATTTTTCCCCAGATAAAGACACACAAGCCAGGGTTTCCTCTCAGGATTATTACGAGTGGGAAGACTACCCCCAATATTGAGCTTGCATGCATCCTTAAACCCGTTTTAAAAGAACTCGCTGAAGGGCGTCATACAACCCCCAATGCACTCACAATTGTTCACGACCTGGAAGGATACCAAGTGCTACCAGGGTTTGAATTTGTTTCCGTTGATGTCGAAAAAATGTTTCTATCATTAGACAAAGAGCTTATCATTTCGAAAATCTCTCGAAAAATAAATACTGAAGCCCCTCCCAGTCGCTCATCAAGCTTGGGTGGGATAACGATACTTTTATCAGTGCATTAAAAGTCATTTTTGAGACCACCTTCTTTGAGTATGGAGGTAAATATTACCAACAAATCAATGGCGTACCGATGGGAAGCCCACTTTCAACTTTCTTCTGTGACATAATCCTGAATGCAGTCGACAATAAACTTGTTGAAAAATTCCCACAAATAAGATATTACAAGCGATACATCGACGATAGTTTAGCACTTCTACCTACACAACTTAAGTTATTAATCCTCGATTTTCTCAACAGCATCACTAAATCACTCACTTACACTATGGAGTCCTCTAAAAATAATGCTATCCCATTTTTAGATGTAAATGGCATCATTAACCATAATAGCCCAATAGAATTTACACACTTCAGAAAAAGTATGCAGTCGACTCGCACCCTACATTACAACTCCTATGTTGATGCCCACAACAAAAGTAATGTTGAAATCAATGAAGTTAAACGCGTTGTCTCACACTCTAGTAATGCTGAATTATTGCAGCATGAATTCCAATATATCTTGCAAAAATATGTTGAGAATGGATTCCCACTCGAGTATGTCAACAAATTAATTTCAAAAGCATTGACCCCCAAAACATCCCCTCCCCCTTACAAATTTCATTGCTCTGCCTTACTTCAAAGGCATCTCAGAAAAAAACTTAGCATCAACAACATCTGACTTGTTTCAAACAGCCACAAAAATATTAAGCACCTGACCATGCACCATGCAAACCATGACGATAACAAGCAGACGACATGCGTCCCACACACAATACTGTTTATAGAATCCCCTGTACGGAACCAACCTGTACTGCTACATATGTAGGACAATCCCTTCAAAAACTTAAAGAAAGCATGGCATCCCACTAATCAAACTTGAAATTAAAAGTGGAATCAAATTCATTAGTACAACACTGCCTAGCAACAGGCAACTCACCTGACAAACACGCAACTGGCCACACCCCCGCCTTGGACAAGGTTCAAATCTTGTTTCAAGAAAAAGAAACTAGAGCATGTATTAATCTTGAAATGCTTGTCATCCACATGAATAAACTACCTGTTCATACCACTTAGTGCCAGATAATAAATATTTAAAAGAACATTTTCCTGTAACTAAAACACTTGAGCTCGACACTTTTTCCAGGCACACTGTGCAACCCCCATAGCGTCAAGAATGGATCAAATCTGCAACACGTGACCCGATTTGCATACACCTTGCCATTTGATTTGATTTCCCCAAGACGAAGGTTGAGTGGTGCATTTCGGCCGCCATTTCTGCCTCTTCTAAGTGGGGAAATTGGTGGTTTTTATCCTTTAAATTGATGATGTTGTACCCTTTTATTTTATTTTTATGTTTATAGTGATGATGCTTTTACATAGGATGACTTAGTAGCATTTGCCATGCCTTAATTTTATTATGCATACCTGATGACGAAAATTGAAAATTTTCGAAACGTTGTTCGTGTTTTAATCTTGTAGCACTGCTTGGTTTTTACTTTAATAACAGCTCCTGATAAGAAATGGATGTGTAAGTCACACCCGAGTAGTTCAAGTTTTTAGGGCAGTAAGATGGGGACAGATTTCAGCAGACGTAATACTGAAGTCTGCAAGGAATAGACCCTTATAGGAAAACAGAGAACTGGAATTAGGATGCCTAGGATGGAATACAGAATGAAAGAAGGAGTCAAATTCTTAGAGACTTGCTTCTTGCTAATGTATGCAAAGAATTTCTTAGGGTTTTTCTTGTTCTCGGGGACAAGTTTGTTTCTGTAATTCTGCTTAGAAAAGATAATGGAGGAGGATGCATGGAATCTGGTTTCAACATACAGTAAATGGAATGGTTTTCAATAGTCTGCCTCGTACTGATTCCAATTCCCTTTCTTTTTACTGACGAGTGATTTGACTTTTTGGGTAAGACTGCACCTTCCTACTGGGAGCAACAGGAATGAGGAATTCCCTAACATCAGAAAGGATGACGTCCAAAATGGACAATGCATCCTCAGCACTAATTTCCGCAAATTCAAAGTTCCAGTCGTTACATGAAACCATGCTGTTGATAAGAGTACAACAGGCTTTAAAATAGTTTGGTCTTGTAGTTTAAAGAAACAAGTTAAGTAGTCTGCATTCGTACATACAATATCGTTCAAGGCATTCCTCCTAATGCCCGTCTCCATGTCTTAACAGTTCCACAGAGGTCGAATGAATACATTTTTGGCCTCAGGCCAACAAATTCTGAAATAGGTTTCCCACCCACCCCGTCTTTAATTCGCCAAAATGCGAAAAAGGCATTGGGAAGGGCCAGGCCACTAACACCCTGCCTGGAATTAAGACAATATGAATAATAAATAATAATTACAAGTAAAAACAAATGAAAAACCGACTGATTTTTTTAAACGTTTCAACTGGAGCAATGCAATGAACTTAACAATTGCAACACGACTACTGAAAACAGTTGCTCCAAGTCTGTTAAAAACAATGTAGGAAGTCGGTAAGGTCAAAATTTTTTGCCATTCTCTTGAACGATTTAAGAGAAGGAGCGTTGACAGGACCACTCGGCAAACTATTCCACACTGGAGTTACTCAGTTAAAGAAAAAAAATGTACGAAAGTCCAGACGAGTTTGATTAACTTGAATTTTGAGATTTTGTCCTTGGGTTCTTGAGTCGCACCGTAAGGTAACGAATTTAGACACTTCTATGTCGGTTTTTTCCATGAATACTGGAAAGCATCCAGGCTAAATCAATGTAGTAAATTCTAGTGAGTCTAAGTGTATTTTACACAATCTGTCTTTGTAACAAAAAGTGTTCAGATCTGGAAGCGTTTTAGTAAATAGCCATTGCACCCGCTCAATTGTGTCGATGTCTTTTAATAAGTGTGAGGAACAAACTGGGGAGGTACATACCAGGAGAGGGCGGACATACACCTTGAATGCCCACTCCAAGGTGGGTATGTGACTAGATGTGAAGCGATGTGTAATCATCGCTCGACGCACATTGGCACCTTTAGAAATGTACTACTTGCAATGGTAGTAAGATTTTAAATTATGTGAAATCCAGATGCCAAGGTCCTTTAACAAAGGTTCGTGCCTCAACACCGAGCCGAGCAGGTAATATTCCAGTTTCTGATATGCAGGGGTTTGCACTTGGCAGCTGAAATTGAGAGCTGCCACCTCTCTGACCAGTCACCAACTTCATCTAGCACATTTCTGAAAGCAGCGGAGTCATGGATTTTTCTGAACGGGTTATGCAATTTCAGGTCATTGGCCACTTGCTCAGACAAGAACGAGGAAGCTTGCAGTTACGGACGTTTATGTGCAAAATAAAAAAACAGAGGTCCAGGAATGGAGCTCTGAGACTTGATGTGTATGGCTGGTAAGAAAATATTTAATCCAAGCCAAACGATGACCACAAAACCAATAATGGACCCCCAATACTTTCTTGTTGTGTTCTTGATGCGAAAACTGGTCCCTAGGGTATAGTTACTGATGTCTAACAAATGCAATAAGGTTTTCATGTCTGCATAAATGTCATGCGTTTCAACCTCGTACATAAGGCTATCTGTATCGGACAATATAAGTAAAAACAGCACTGGAAGAGTATAAGATAAAAATATAGCTAATAAGTGCACAAGTTAAACAATAAAACACGACGTTTCGGGGATATTGGCACCCCGTTATCAAGTGTGGATATCAGCAAAAAGGCTTCGTACAATAATAAAAGAACAAATAAAAATCATGTAATGGGTTTGAAGACACTCCTAATAAAATAAATTTTAAAGTGTTTAAAATTTGAACTTATATGCATTGCTGGCCAAAACAGCAGATACATAGCAACAGGCATAGGCTGCACAGATCCATACTCTTCCTCACAATTTGTACAAAATGTATAATAACACATTCATCAGTATATCACAAGTTATTTGCAAACAAAAAAGTTCTGCCTTATGGGGGAGGTTTTTTAGAATACCTTTTCTGCACTTGCAACACTTTGCACACAAAGTCAGCGCGCATGAAAAAAAAGAGGAAAATCATGGGAAATATGATAGAAAAAAGTTAAAGGAAAAAAGTACTTCGATGGTTTTGTTTTGTTTTATTGTTGTTAATATTATTGGCTAGATCATTTGCTTTACCATGCCAAGGTACAGTAACTTTTGCTATTTATTATTTTATTTTTTCTATTTATGCTCAGCAATGCTGAACCAAAATAGCAGTGCAAATTGATTAAAGTTGAAATACAGCTAGAGGGTCGCAACTCAGAAATCGTTAAGTATTACTTTTTTATTAGAGGATTTTTCCAAGACATCCCCACCCCTCACCCTAAAAATCAAATTAACTTCATATAATTCGTCACATTTAAAAATTTTAAATTTAAATTGACTGAAAATAGAGACCATTTTTATGGATTCAACATTTAATTCTAAATCTGAAAAATTAGTCAAACATTTTCTAAATCTTAGGAAAACGCTTCCAATTTTTGTTTAGAGGAGTTTTTCTTTATCTAATGGTTTTATTTTGCTTGCTACATTTTTTAATTACCCTTCTTAGTTTTTGCAATATCTCTTCAGTGAAATTAATACGAAGATAAAGGCCTATTTCAAATAATAATAGTTTATACATGTCAACAGGCTGCACAATGTGCAGTGCACATGCACTTGCACATGCACAGATTCATATTCTTCAATACATTTTGCACAAAATGTATAACACATTCATCAGTACATCACAAGTTATTTGCAAACAAAACAAATCCTGCCTTATGGGGGAAGTTTTTCAGAATAGTTTTTCTGTACCTGCATCACTTTGAACTGAAAGCCAGAGTGCATGAATAAAAGGGGGAAAATCATGGGAAAAAAGATGGAAAATGGCTGAAGGAAATAAGGTATTTCGCCGCTTTTGTTTTGTCATATTGGTTTTAACAAAACCAATCGGATCAGTTGGCTAGATCAGTTTTTTTAACGTTTTATTTATTTTTTTGCGGATATTATTTCCTCACGGTATTTTTTTTTCCTCTTTGATTCTTTTCCGCATGTTTTCTTTAACTTTCTTCCGATTTTCTTTTACTCTAGATATGACAGCCAGTGATGATTCTATTTTTTTTAATTCATCATTTGTGGCGGTGGTAGAGCTTTACAGTTTTGTTTGTTTGTTAGTTTGTTTTTGCGTTGTTGCCATTATACAGCAGTGGCAAGTGACGTGATATTGACTACGAGATAGCATCTGGAGGGCATAGCTACAAGGGTCACTAGATTAAAATGTAAGGGAAAACAACGGCACTTCTATTCAAGACAGTGCTTTGAGAGCGGTTTTCTCAGGCTTAAAAAACGTTGTTTTCTCCAACAACAAACTAAATCTAACAGGTGATAGAAAGCTAACCATTGTATCAGCCCATGTGGACCAGGATGAAGCACCTGCTGTGTGTGAGGACATCCCTGCAATTCTGATCAATCATGAAATGGTTAAAAATATAACATTCACGCGTGGTGCCCACCGGCACAAACGAAGAAAACCATCGACACCTAAACCTCCTAACCGTCAAGAGGACAATTTTGATCCGATACCAAATGTTTCGAACCTTTGCAATTCCAAAAGCTGTGAAAAAGATTTAAACTATGCTTGCAAGCAACAATCCAGTCTAACTGTTGGAAATGATAGTGCCAACGATAAACAATGTAGTGCAACTCAGGTGCAGCATTGGTTGGAAAAATCAGCTATTATTGGTGCCTCTAACGTCCGTAACTTAAGGGGCAGCTGCCACTCAAATTCACAAACATGGACGTTCCCAAGCATGAAAGTGGAGAAGCTGCAGACTAAATCACCAGAGCTCTTGAAGGCATGTGATCGTAGCGGATCATTCGTTATATGTGCTGGGACAAACAATATAGGGAACCGTATTGCCATGACCCTAGCAGATTTTTCTTCATCCCTAAAGCGTGCTTGCCCCAAATCCCGCATTACCCTAATAGGACTGTTCCCAAGACTACGGAGAGAAAATCGTGAAATTAACCTCCAAGTGATGCATACAAATTGTCTTATTAGGAAAATGTTTGTTGAGCAAGACATTTCCTTCCTATCCATGGACAGCGAAATTATTCAAGACCAAACTCTTCTAGCCAGAGACAAGATACATCTCACATCGCATGGAAAGTCAGTGCTACAACAGAAGCTTGCCTTGTTACATGGTCCAACGGAAAACGGGGTCATGTAATTGGGAAACCACCCAGCGTTGAAGCTGATTCTTTAATTACCTGCAGCACGTCTCTGCAGACATTGTCCTGTGCCATGTTCAATGCACGAAGTGTTATTCGCAATATTGGTTGTTTTCATGACTTGGTCGAGGTCGAATGTTTTGATTTTATTTTTGTTGTAGAGTCATGGCTTCATTCGGATTTTACTGACGCTATGGTTGCCGACCTAAAAAAGTATGTGGTTGTGAGACGTGATCGTGGTAGTCGTGGTGGGGGATTATTAATTCTTCACCGGATGGAGATAGCTGCTGCATTGGTAGATGTGTCAGCACGGGTCGAGGGGATGGTTTTAGCAATACCAAATTTTAATATTAGTTTTACTCTCTGTTATCTTCCTGATAGCAGATCTGAGGATGCAGTCATAAATATGTGCCACTTCATAGCCGTTTCCCTGAATGAGGGTCATTCCAATGTGCTGCTGGGAGATTTTAATCTATCCACCGAGGATTGGCATCTAAATCATGCTATTGACCCTCATCACCACCTTTTCCTTGAGTTGTTAGCACCACTTGGTATTTCCCAGCAGGTTGACAAACCTACTCGTGAATTAAATATACTTGATCTGATTTTCACGGATGATGATCGTTTCCTCTTTGATCTGAGGGTTGGGCCACACTTTGGTAATAGTGACCATTGTGTGGTGACTTTTAAACTAAAACTTGCACAGTGTGGTAGCTGCTCACACGACCCAAGAAAGGTGGGCCAGGCAGCTCACCATAAGCTTGACTTTCGGGCATTTAAATTTTCATTGGAAGGGTTAAATTGGGACGATCTTATTTTTTCTGTGCATTCACAAATACAAGATGCGTGGAATTGTCTTTCAGATATTCTGACCAGCCACATTAATTGTTGCAAAACACTTACTCCTAAAATCGATGTACGAGGTAACAATCGCCAACCAAATTTCCTCAGTAAAATTAAACGCCAAAAACCTAAACTGTGGAAACGTTACAGGGATAACCGCAATGAAATAACACTATTGGCCTACAACACTGCTAGGAAAGTGTACTCTAACTCAGTCGAAGCATGGCACGTTTTACGGGAAGAGAAGGTTATCCGGAGCGGCAACATCTCGACCCTTTTTAAGTTCTACCGCCAGAAAACCAAGTCGTCGCGCTCCTTGCCGCCTTTTAAGTCCTCGGGTGGACTCTTGGTGAACAACCTCTCGAAGGCTGAGGCATTAAGTGCTATTTTAGCATCAAATTCTATTATGGACGATGGGAATCAAAATCTACCCTTACCCCAGAACTTCATCCTTAGTCAAAATTGTAGTGTGGTGAACTTTGACAGGGCAGGTGTATTTTCTACATTGAATAAACTTAAACCAACTGTGTCATGCGGACCTGACGGTTTTTCCACTTTTCTGCTCAAGCAGATATCAGCCGAAATTTGTTATCCACTCACTAAACTCTTTAACTTGTCTTTTGAACAGGGTGATCTCCCGGAGATCTGGAAATGTGCCTATGTTGTCCCTATATTTAAAAAAGGCTCGCCCTCTGAACCCCTTAATTATAGGCTGATAGCTGTCACATGCGTAATTTGCAAAGTTATGGAGGCTATTATTAGGGACTCACTTATGCAATATCTAGAAGAGTTTTCCATTTTGCGACCCGACCAATTTGGGTTTCGCCCATGTAGATCGGCATCCCACCAACTGCTTTGTATTCTAGACAGGTGGACAAGCGCGTTGGATGTTGGAGCACAGAGCGATGTTGTGTATTTTGATTTTAAAAATTCATTCGAGTCGATGATTCACATAAAACTTCTCTCAAAGCTGAGTGGATGTGGCATTAGTGGTCCTCTTTTTAATTGGCTAACTGCTTTTTTGAGAAATCGTTCCCAGCAAGTAACCATTGAGCATACGCTTTCTACTAAGGTCGGGGTACCGTGTGGAGTCCCACAGGGCTCGGTGCTTGGGCCTCTTCTGTTTTTGATATATGTAAATGATTTGACCTTGACCTTTTCATCACCATATGGAGTTAAATTTGCGGATGACATCAAAATTGGGACTGAATTGTTGGCAGCCGGACCCTCACCTGCACTCGGGGAGGAGATTGAAAATGTCCTTCATTGGTCCAAAAATTGGCAGTTACCGTTACCTAACTTGAAATGCCAATCCTTCCATATTGGATCCGACTCCCCTGACTATCATTATCTACTTGGGGGCGAAACTCTCCCAGTGGTCGAGGAAATCCGTGACCTCGGTATCTGGTTTTCATCAGACTTGAAGGTGTCCTTACACTGTTCGAAGGTGAGCGCCATGGCATTCCGCCGTTTGGCTGTGGTTAACCATTGCTTCACCTCGGGAAATCTCACGACTAAGGTATGGGCATTCAAAGTTTTCGTCCGCCCAATTCTTGAGTACGATTCACCAGTTTGGTCGCCTTACTTGGTGAAAGACATCGACCTAATCGAGTCGGTACAGAGGAGATTCACCAAACGCCTCCCTGGATTTCATGATGTTGATCATCTGGAACGGTTTTCCAGGCCAGGCCTTGAACTGTTGGAACTTCGTCGACTGAGATTTGACCTTATTTTACCGTGTAAAATACTACATAACCTTATTACGGTCGATTTACCCCTCTTTGACCTTGCCCCCTGTTTTCATAATACCCGGGATCATCCTTGGAAGCTTGCGGTTCAGGGGTCTCGGCTTGACTGCAGAAAACATTTCTTTGCGGTCCGGGTCGTCCCGGTTTGGAATGCCCTTCGTTCACGGACAGTATGCATGAACTCGGAGGGAGGCTTCCGCAGGGAGCTACTTACTGAAAACCTTAACCCTTTTATCTTTTATCAAGAGAGCTTGTTAGTTTTCCCACCATGAAAAACCGGTCAGTATTAGCGCTCACAACCCGTTTGGTACTTGCAACTAACTATGGTTTTTTTCTTTTGTATTTTTAGCTTATATTGGATGATTTTTTAATTTACATATAAAATTTTAAATCTTTTATTCATTATGTATGACAACTGGCCATCTCCCCTCCCGTACCTTTCCTACACTTCTTGCAATGCCATCGGGGACCTTTGTGTCCCTGGCAGGTCTAACCTTGATGGCAAGGCAGTTGTGACCCTACCCTACCCTGCCTTAGCCTCCACTTTCCACCCTTTTGGCCATGCTATTTTTTAAATATTTGTTTAAACTTGTTTTATTTTTATCTCATTCATTTGCTTTTAATTTCTGCTTTTGAAAAATCCTCCTACCTTTTTACCAGCATATAGTCAATGCTCTCCCCTTTTAGGCTGGCAATCAGCGACGTCCTGGGTCCTTGCCAGTCCTGTTGCTCCAGCAACAAGTTACTTTATTTATTATTAACAAAAATCCCGCGCTATAGGGTTAAGAAATAAAGTCTAATAGCATTGGCTTCAGTAAGACGACCTTCTTTTCTCCCTCCAGTGCCCTTTGCAGCTAACCCAGTTACTAGCTCCACCATAGCGTTATATACAATGATACTACCTTATGTGACTGCTCTATAGGTTATGTGAAGTTTTGTCAACTTCCCTAGCCTGCATTTTTTCACTGCGACGGGTGCCACATTTTATTAAAAAAGTTCGATTTTCGCAACGCTCTGGCCATCGCATCGCCTAAGACGACCTTCTTTTGCCAATGCAAAAATACCAATTATTTTAAATTAAGCTAACCGTGAAACCCCATACTTATATTTTCAATAAAAAACACAAAACAGTACTGAACAGAAATGTGCAGATTTACAGTAATATCTGGCCTCAAGAAATCATTTTCAGATGTGCAACGTGGCCACAGCCTATTAATAGGTTTAACGAAATAGGTTTAAGAATTCGCAATTCGCATGCAATCCAATACAGATTTTCCAAAACGGTTTTCGACATTACATCAGTCAAGAACCTATCTAGAACTGCACCAAGTTTCGTCATCTTGGGGCCGGAATTATGCTCGCTGTGCATTTGTAATCAATTGAGAGTTTTCGCAGGTGTATTTGTTGACCCAGAGTATTCTGCCTGAAGTATGGCCGCCAAAACCGTTCAATGCGACGCAGCACTCCAGCGCCTCCACGAACTCTAGTAGAATAACAATAATAATAATATTAACACTTTATTGCTAGCAACAGAAAAAGGCGAGGGGAAGGGCCAGTTATGGCTACTAATACCCCACCCAATAAAATGGTAGATAACATTGTCAAATGCAACAAATCGTCAAATTGATAAGTATAAATCACAAAAGTCAAATATTAATTAAAATTAAAAGTGTACAATTTTAAAACACGCATACACAGAAAATGCCAAAAGCAGCAAAAAATATTACCTAAAAAGGTGAGACAATTTTTTTTTCAAATCGCGTTGCCGGAGTCCCCTTTAAAGGATCTAAGAGATGGTAGCATCACCAACTCCCTTGGTATGTCATCTCCATATCTTCACGGCGTGATTTGAAAACAAATGTTTATTACAGTCGGTGCCAAAGCACTGACTGCAAGTTTTAACGGGTGGCCACGTGTACGACAATCAATTTGCAATTCAAAAAATCTAGTAAAATCAATATTCACCAACCCATGTAACAATGAAATCAAGTTTTTAATCGATGCAACTCGTGGGAATCTAGGTTCATATTAGGAGCTCTTACGCTGGCCACGCAGACTTTGTAAAGCTACACTGAACAGACCCAATACGTTCAATGTCTCCAACCATGTATGGTGACTGCACAGGGCTAGCGTATTCAAGAATGGGCCTTACAAAAACTTTAAAAAGCCCAAGCTCATTTCCATAGGTAAATACTTTCTTAATTGCGGATTTGGTAATAGTTAGGCCGTGTGTTGTAGACTTAAGATCCGAAGAGAAACTAATGCCAAGATCCTTCACTACACTGCAATGGATAAGACATAATCTGGAGATAAGGCATAAATACACATTCAATTCTGTCTTCCACGATAAAACGTGATGTATTTCTTTGGAGCAATCGGTAATTTCCAATCAGACGACCAAGTGGACTATTCAAAAGTGTACTGACCAAACCTCTGTAGGAAGCATTATCAAAAACAGGTGCACATCTTTTTCTGAATCATTAAAAACTTATGATCGGTTTGTTTGTTTGTTTGTGTGTGTCTCTTCTCCTCCGAAAGTAGAATGACTACAAATGTGAGAAGGTGGCGGAATAAAGGAAATTAGCCCAGATGTCATTTAGGCGTAATTGCCAAGTTTTAAATAACCATTTTTTCGGCGGAAAAAAAACATTTGGACCTTTGTTGAAACGAATTTTTCGAAAATGATTGTTCCCTTCGGAACGTCAAATTTTCTGCTGAGAGTATGGTCCAAAATTGTTGCACCACGTAGGCGGCGTTTGGTCCAACAATATTATCTATGAGAGTGTATGGCTGGCAATCCGATGTCCCCTCGAACAAGATGGGTTAGTAACTCTACACACTTGATTGGAAATTACCGATTGCTCCAAAGAAATGCACCACGTTTCATCTTGGAAGACAGAATTTATGCCTTATCTCCAGATTATGTCTTAGTCCTCAAGAGCATTATATTTTAGCAAAATGTCACCAATGATTCTGTTTCGTTCAACAAGAGTCTCGACAACTATTGTGCATGGCAGACAGGACCATTTTAGTCCATGGACTATTCCGTCTTCCAAGTACAAACGATACCGGAAGGTAAATCGGAGCACGTTGCGTGAAAATCACCAAAACAAAGGTGTCATTGAAGTGTCGACTCACTCTGCAGGACAGCTGCTTGATGTAACTATTTGTAGCCATATCAGACGTGAGAAAAGTGGCTGTACCACGCTCGTCAACTTAATAGAAATCTTCCTTAATAGAAATTAAATACATTTTTCGAAGTTGTAAAGTGTATCCACCATGTGTTTACACTATGAAGACCAAAGACGAAGCGTATGCCAAGTTTCAAGAGTTTCTGGCCGCAGAGGAACAAGAAACTGGAAGAAAATTATGTCATTTGAGAACCGACAATGGTCTTAAATATTGTGCGGGATATTTTAACCATGAGTTGACTCGTCTGGTAATACGAGCCGAATGTACGAACGTTTACAGCTCGCAGATGAACGGTGTAGCCGAACGCCTGAATCGTAGATTGTTAGATGTCGTAGGAACAATGCTCGTATCGGCAAATCTCTCCGGAGAATGGTGGGCCGAGATGGTCCTCACACCATCGTATATCAAGAATAGAGTGGCACATTCGGGACTGAATGATGATATACAGAATGCATTATACTTCAAGAAGCTACCAAGTGTTGGATATTTGATGAGAATTGGATCGTTGTGTTTCATGCATGATGACCGAAGATCACGCACTAAATTACAACCAAGATCAAGATTGGGAGTCTTAGTAGGATATGCCAAGAACACGAGAGGCTACAGAATTTGGTGTCCAGACGAAGGGAAGTGTGTCCCCGAGACACAAAGCGCCAGGTTTGATGAGAAACGAAATGACACAGAAGCCTTGAGGAACACACAAAAGACAGATCATGTGGACTTTCACCCAGAAGTCACACCAAGTATGCCGAGTAGAACATACAACTTGCGGCCAAGACCTCAAGTGAATCCACAACTGAGACCCACTACTCAACAGCAAGATCATGTAGTGGTCCAAATTGATGAAGACCCAATCGACCCAGTTGAAAGTGATCAACTGGAACAGAACCGTCAACGAGACTGAAGAGTGACATGGGATAAAAAGACGACAACTGCCAGGGAGAGAGAGCCGACTCAAGTAGAAAAGCCAACTACAACTCAAGTGATCCCCGTAGTAAATATTGCCCATTCCCAAGGACCTGCACCAGGATGGGAACGAGAGGTGGCAATCCGAAAATCTGGCAACGACATTGGAAAACCTGATATCTATTATCGTTATGAGGGTGGCCCTCGCTAGAGATCCTTAAAATATGTAGGACTGTATTGTGTCAAGCTACAGCTTCCATTTGATGCCACTACATTCGATTTTAGCACCAAGAACCGAGTAACGGCTAAAGGAGAGCCGTTCCTTTGAAAGACACCACCGCAAGCTGAGGCAGCTGAAGGTCAAGTAGAGAGGGATAGCCCTGAATATCGAAGTACGTCGGAGAAATCCAGAAGCCTTCTGTGCTGAAGTGAAGATTCCAGCCAGCTATGAAGAAGCCATCCAAATTGCCTGAAGCGAAAGAATGGAAGCAGGCAATGAACGAGGAGATGGATACCCTGAAGACCAGGGAAGTATACACCTCAGTCCGTAAACCAGAGAACAAGAAGACCATAGGGTCAAGAACTGTTGACACTGTAGCAGGACTCGACAGGGAAGACCGCCCGATTACGAGCAAGACTCGTTGCTAAAGGCAACACGCAGCGAAAAGGTTTCTACTACTTTGAAACATTCTCGCCAGTAATTCCATTCACGTTGGAGAGATTCGTTTTCATGTTGTTGATTGTGTTGCGGATGGGTTAGTTGCCATTTGGATGTCAAGTGCGTATGGCACCTTAGACGAAGAAATCTACCTGCGACCTGCACCAGGATACCAACAAGGAGGAAACGTAGCCTGGAGATTGCACAAAGCTCTTTATGGATTACACCAATCCGGACGAAAGTGGTTCGAAGAGCTGGACGCCACATTTGCAAATCTGGGATTTGATAAGCTGTAAGCAACCAAAGCTTTGTGCAGTAGTGCTTGTGTATGTTGATGACTTGGCCACCTTTGCAAAAGACAAAAAGACGTTAGCAGAGATCATCGACATTCTTGCAGGAAAATATGAAGTTGACAAATTGGTAACGCTAAGAAGATTCTTAGTCGTAGAATTCAAAAACAAGAATGGAATTTTGGACATTGCACTAGCGGAGCTACATAGAGGGTCTGACACGTCACTTTGGACTGGACAATTTAGCATCAGTGACTGTGCCCCTCGATGCAGGAGTTGTTTTGACTGCATGGAAAAATCCTGAGTGAGGATGCTCTGTCGCAATTCAACAGCAACCCAGGATTGGATCACTGGAGAATGGTACAACGTGTTCTGAAGTATGCGAACACGACGAAAGATCTTGGAATATGGTGTGAACCAACATCTAAAGCCCCAGTATTGAAGTTTTAAACGGACAGTTCATGGGCATCCAATGCGACGACAGAAGAGCATGGAGTGGGGGGGGGGGTTGAGGTTTAATGGCGCGTCGACAGCTTGGTCATTAGCGCCAACCTTAGTCACAGTGCAGTGGTCCGGGTTGCCACTGCACCACACATTACAGAGATGTTATTCAAACCCCTAATCTAAATCTTGTCATACATCTGTACCTCCTGCATGGAGCAGCTATGTAGGATTTCTGTCTAGAATGCCATTCACATGGAGAGCACAGAAACAGAGGAGCATTGTGCTACCCAGTATGGAGGCCGAGTTCGTAGGCCTATCCTCAACCATTGTAGTACTAATATGGTTGACGGCCAGCTACAAAGAAATGACATGGATGTTATTACAAGACCCCGTGATAGTGTTGTGCGACAACGAAGCTGCGATTGCCTTCGCGAAAGATCACCGGGAACCTATGCAAACTAAACATTTAGATACAAGTTCGTCAGAGAAGCAGTGAACGAAGACTTGTGTTTATTGCAGTATGTGCCAAGTCGAGACAACGTGGCCAACGTCTTCACCACGGACGCCCTTTGCCACGTGTGCCCTTTAAGAAGTTCCGCCACGGAGTAGTGAGCTGAACGAAGAGGAGAGAAGCAAGACAACTGGCCATGACAACTGAGCCCCATAATGACTTCTTGCCTGGATTTTGATGAGAGCAGTCAAGCTCATTTCTGCTCCTACCTTTTATGATTTATGCACTACTTGATATTTCAGCCCTATATGATAAAATGGCTTTATATTATTGTGAAAACTACTATTAACTATCTGGACTGTACAGATAAGTCGACAAGTGTTTAATGAATGAATTGTATCTTTAGTTGCCAAAACCAGAGAAGTAAACTGGGAATGCCTAAGCCTAAGCCTCATTTAAATATCTTTGCATACAAAAAGTGTGAAGTTGCCTATATAATTGGGTTCTAACTATTCTATATTTTTTGAAAACTAGCATGATTAAATGGTTATTGAAACCATTAAAAAACAACAGAATGTTTGGGCGGGCATCATTAGGGACAGGGTCATTGGACCAATCCTTTTTTGATGGAACATCAATGGGCAAAGATATTTTCAGTTCCAGCAAACGGAACTGTTGAATGCATTTTATGAGTAGCCACTAGCAGTGAGGATGAATGTGTGGTTCCAACAGGATGGGGCACCACCCCACTATCATTTCTTGTTCGACAGTGGTTGAATGACCAGTTCCCTAACCACTGGATTGGTGAATAACCAGTTCCATGGCAAACGAGGTCACCCAATCGTTCTGCGTTGGGGTACTTCCTTTGGGGTTTCGTTAAGAACGAGGTGTATAAAACAGAACCCTTGTTGCTCGATGACCTTAAGGACCGGATTAGAGCAGCAGTTGCAGTCATCACGTCTGACATGATACGAAAGGTTCCTGCATCATTCGTCAGCGGGTGTGAACAGTGCCTAGCACAAGACGGTGGGCATATCGAGCATCTGGTTAGATATTACAAACGGTCCATTTTGATCTATGTAGCAACACTATGTCTAGACCTATTAGTTTTAGGCCTCTTGACTATAGGCCTATATTTTATATATTATATATATATATATATATTAAATATTATTATATTAAATATATTATTATATTAAATATATTATTATATTAAAGATATTATTATATTAAATATATTATTATATTAAATATATTATTATATTAAATATATATTTTATATTTTATATAGGCCTATTGGGTAAAGTTATCCCTGTATGCTTAGTTACGGTGCTATTTCTTTACTAATGCTCTAACAGATTATGTTTTCTCTTTTGTATTATGTGTTGCATTCAATGTCTAGTGGCAGTTACAGTTATTTCAGTGGTTTTATTTAGCAAATCGCTGAAAATTTTGTCACAACTTTTAAAAATTTTCAAAAATCATTTTTTATTGATTTTCTTTTTTTTTCCATAAAGTTTGTCTTAGCTGTAAAGCCTTCAGCTTTTAACTTCCGTGGGTTTTTTTTCAATAGGTCTTAGGTATCCTCTTTTTTCTAATCCTTCCTGTATTCTTCTTCATCTTCTTCCATGGCATTGAAATCTCGCTTCTCTGCCTACACATTCATTCACGGCGTTTGATCATATTGATTTTGGATTTAATTAAAGCTGGAATGATTTTACCATACTTTTATTGTTTCCCATTTCTTAGCTCTTTGTATATTATTAAAGTCAGCATGTCTTTGTTTAATGTCACGGTCTTCTATTATTCTTCATCTCTCTCTTTTTTTCTTCTTTTTATTCCTTTATTTCTTCGTCATCTTCACCATTTACTTCAGAGTAGTTCGGCTGGGATTCATCATCAACTCCCGCCAGATATATTTTGAGCTGCGAAGACAAAAATTCATTCATAATGTTATAATGCCCATTTTTTTTTGTGTTCCACTGGCAATAACAATTTCAAGTACGAAATAATTGCAACATTAATAAATGGCAAAAAAAATAAAATAACAATGGATTTGGTGGTGTCATTTTCGTTATTATAAGAGTTTTTCGTCATTGTAGATTACATATATACTTAAAGGAAAAATAGCGATTTTTGTAGCTAACTTTAATTTATTTATTTACCAATAAAAATTTACCTATTTAAATAATCAATGCACATGTTTAATGTTGCAAAGTAAAGCCAGTAAGTGCACAAATAACACAAATTACATGTTATTCGTTACTTTCTGGCTTTTGCTAGCAATTGAAGATTATTTTATACTTATTAGTACGACGCCTATGACTTACATGTCCTTTTTCTTCTATCTGTTGCTTTACAGCCTTAGGTTTTTTTTAAAGATCTGCCTTCGTATTTTATACGCATAAGCATTTTAAACATTAATTAACGATTTTTATCTAGGGAAAATACTTTTCGATTGATATAAACAATGTAAGAATTATTGGTGGCGTAAGCTGTCTACCAATCCAACCAGTGATGGCTAACACAGCATTTTATTTTTAGTCAGTGGCAAAGGCACACACTAAATAACGAAACGGACCCTAAATCTGGAAGCAAGCAACAGCCTGTTTGAATTAATATGATACGCAGCTTGAGCCATCTTAAAAAAAACTAAATTGTCAAAGTTACTGAAAAAAGCTCAAACTTAGCCGAATAAGCATTGTACTCATTGTTTTTCAGAGAGCATTAACAAGAATGGAGTAGTCACTCAAATGAACATAAATAGAAATTTAAAATAAATTTCTATTCGTTCTACTTCCAATATGCCGAATGCTTGGTTCCAAGTTATACACAGGCATATTTCCATGCATATTTAGGAGAATATTCTTGTATATTTCTACGATCGAGGCAACTTAACCAAAGTGATAATTTAAAAAAATGTGCAAGGGTTGGGTTCATAACCAGGGCCATTTCCCTCTAAAGCATAGCTGGAAAATCAGATGAATCAAGCCACTGCTTTCTTAGACAGTTACGTCTTAGAGTGTTATTTACTAATATTAACGTTTTTACACATGCACTAAATATCAAAAACTTTCTTGAATTTGAAAGGAAGTAGAAAGGACGTTAGCTTTATTTGTATCCTCACTCAACTAATTTCCATTAACCTCAAGGACTGGGGGGGGGGGGATAGGGTGTAACAAAGCCTGCCAGATGTTGATGTAAAATAGTTAATTAATAAGCGAGGCAATTTTACCAATTTTTATAACTTTACGTTTGTTCAGATATCATTAACTGCTAGTTAATGCTAGTTCCTTGCTGCATATACGGAAACTGTCAATGTTAGATGTTGACTTAGTTTTTTTAGATTCCTCTACAACCGCCTCTTCTTGGATCGAGTGTTCAGTGGTTTGACGTTTGTAGTAAAAACTTAATGTGGTTATGGCTGGGGTAAGCTGAATTTAATGCGTCCAACATTTCATCGGTGTATACGGCCGGTAAAAGTAACGGCCGACCAGTTAACAATAAAAAGTTAGGCACACAATGAGTCATAATCAATTTTGGGAAAGCTACCGTAACATTGGCAGTAACCTTGGGGTTAAACGTTGACTGGACAAAGAGAGAAATCATAGTATGGTCGCTATATAAAAATTCTTCGGCTACCTCAGTATTGTGAAGGAATGCACTGCGACCAACAAGTGAGTACCATATCCTTTTTTTTCCACTTTGGGCTTGTTGATAAGTTTGTTAAATGCTCAATTACAAACACAGTTAAAAAAATGCAAGTGCACTTTATCCTTAACAGTGATAGTAGTCAAATTAACATCAGGTAATAATGAAGTGATCAGAGTTTTTTCTTTTCCTTCCCCAACGCAACAAATAGTAAAGAAGTGATAAAAGAAATAATCATATTTCGTTTACATACTGTCAGTATATAATTTCTTTCTACACCTATCCACTCCAGCTACAGAACCAGACCATAAGTGAAAAAAGGAAATGGACAATTCATCCTCTCTCCTAGCTTGTCCAACCAAGCGTAAAGACCAGAAGCTAGAAAAGATACACAATTCACTGATATACCATTAACACACGATTTCGCTCCTAGCCCTTCTACCGCCAATCTAAAAAGTAGTCAAAACCAATACAGAGAATTCAAAGTTTTGAGAGTTTAAACTTGACACTCATTGAAAATACAGTCGCAATTACTAAGGCAAGCTATCCGTTTTCCTTTTAACAGACTGCATTGATCCAGAGCAGCGAACTTTGGTTACGTTGTGTGCCATTTTTAGTTTGTGTTTAAGTTTCATCCAAAGTAACCACCATCCCACGATGTTTTCTTCACCACAGTTATACAGAATTTCTTATACTGTAAAATTTCAGGTATTTGCTATAAATTTTGGCAATAATTGGCTCCTGAGAAATTCTGCTGAAAACGAAATTACATCTTACCTGACCTCTCAAAACACCACGACGTTCCGCTTCTGGTGGGCAGATGCAACGTTCGAGCAGAGGAACGCAACTACATCCATCTTCACATACTTCTCCGCAGTCCACTGCGGCAGTACTTCCACTACCAGCACCACCAGAACTAGCATCGGATGCGGCACCAGATACAGCATCAGATCCAGATCCATCGGCAGATCCGGACGATTCAGCTGCCGAGTCAGCTGCCGCTTCTTGTCGTTTACTCAGCTGCATGCGGCGCAGTTGCAACTGTTCTGCAAAAAAAAAAGTTATATAGTCAAACAAAAATGTGTTTTTTATTTTTTATTTTTTTGCTCAATCCAATTCTTGGCTGGTGAAGTGCCATGTAAAATTCAAAAAAGATAATGTTAGTGACAACCTACTGCAAGTTGGTAGAAACAAACAACTAGGGTAAACGTTTTTAAAACTCTAATGGGTTCTTTTTTCTAATTCTCGACGAAGTTCTAAGTTTGGTTTAGATGCCTGAGCACCTCGATAACAATGCAGTAGGAACAACATATAACATCCACATCATCATGCCGACATGGTGGTCTTTGCTGTCACCATATTACCAGGCACAGTATTCTCATGTCCAACCTTTTGCAATATTGTGCAATTTAAAGCATCACTTTCAAAATTTTGTATTTCAATAACTATTTCATCAGGTGGTTGATGAAAAAGGAAAAACGATTTTATGTCCAGGACGTTTACTGTGCGTGTGATCAGGTTTAATCCCCAAAGTGCCAAGCTAACTGTGTGTCCAAATAAGAGAATTTCGACACCGGCTATTACGAAAACATAAAACTAGTTTAAAGATGAGCATGCAACCACACTTAGTTAAAAAGTATAGGTCCGGCCACCTTGTTTTCAAAACATGGGCTTGTGCAACCTTTAGGTGGTTGGACCTATGTTTTTAAACTACTTTGCCATTTTAAGGTTTTACAATTTCACCTCCTACACCTTCAATGAGAACTAAAAAAAATATATACAGCTGTTAGCTGTTAGTTACCAAACCAGTCAGTGGTCGAAAACATTAATACAGAGATTTTAAGGAGAGAAAATTAGTTCAGTCAGTGAAATCAATAATGATGAAAGGGATTGCCCAAATTAGTTGTCATAGCAAAAGCAAAAATTACTTCAAATTAAATACGAATGACAAGCACAATCCCCCCCCCCGCCCCCAGACAAATTTATACATACATGTGTGTGGGTGTGCAGCTCTAAATAATGTTCTAGTATGTATTGAGTGACGAGACACTTTGGGTTATTAAAAAAAAGCACACAGAAATATAATAATAATAATAATAATAATAATAATAATAATAATAATAATAATAATAATAATAATAA
>JAHWFP010015742.1:0-17816 GCA_023313725.1 Lithobius niger | reverse complement strand
GCTAGACAACCTTTTGTTTTCGCTGAATCTTGCTAGACAACCTTTTGGTTTCGCTGAATCTCGCTAGACAACGTTTTGTTTTCGCTGAATCTTGCTAGACAACCTTTTGTTTTCGCTGAATCCTGCTAGACAACCTTTTGTTTTCGCTGAATCCTGCTAGACAACGTTTTGTTATCGCTGAATCTTGCTAGACAACGTTTTGTTTTCGCTGAATCTCGCTAGACAACGTTTTGTATTCGCTGAATCTTGCTAGACAACCTTTTGTTTTCGCTGAATCTCGCTAGACCTTGTTTCAATAAGTTGTCCATGCACATTAATTTGTAAGTGAAAAGACTCAAGAAAGACTTTCTTTTTAGGCAGGCTGAATCCATTAAAGGGAATGTACATGGAAGTTTATCTAGAAAAACAATTTCTAGTGCAGAAACGAATTACTAGTGCAAGATTTTCACTTGTAGTTTTTCGGATGGGAGTTAAAAACTATTTTATTAGGGCAGCATATTTTGTTATGAGAGATTTCTTTTATTTTTTAAGTTTTGATTGCATTGTTTACTTTATATATTTTGTGATGTTTCGTTTTACAAGTAAACCGCGTTGCAATTATCAACTTCGTTGAATCTCGCTAGACCTTTTTAGTTTTTATTATTATTTTTATTTATGGTTTATTAACTACAGCTTGCAGTAGAGACAAGTACTCAATTGTACATACTAAGGGAAAGAATGGAAATAAATGATTTGCAGCAATGTATAAACTAGGACTGTGCAAAAATCTAAACTTTTGATTCAATTTTGTTTTATTACGTTGTCGAAATCGAATCGATCTAAATCAAAATAGAAACATTGGATTATTGCTGAGTAATGAGATTCCAAATACTTAATGAGATTCCCGTCGAGTAAGGAGATTCCATGAAGTAACAAGATGAATTATTTTTGGATTTGTGAAGCTTTTTCAATAAATACACTTCACACTTAAGGGACTGGACATTCTAACATGGAAAACCCGCTGGGGACTGGCGAAAAAAGGCCATTTTGGAAAATTCACCGAAAATATGCAAAACAAATGCAGTTTTTTTTTAAATCAACCATGGTAATACGACCTTTCCATTAAATTAAAACAATTGTGCGTGGCTATTTTGCAGATTATGTAAATTAAAATCAATCATACCCCTTTTTCTGAAAGAGAAAAAGTTGCTGTTAGAAGAACAGAGTGCCATTTTTGCAATTCAATTCGGCCACATTTGGAATCTAAGCATTTCTTAGTTTCAGTTTCAAAAGTTGCCACCAGTTGGCAGCACCGATCAAAGCCAAGAGTCGTAGCTTTGAAAGGCACCAAAAACGAAGCCTGTAGTAGTACGGGCTGATTTTACAGTATAGTTGAAAGTCTGCCCGCATTAATGCGGACGTAGTTTCAAGAGAGATTCACATGCCCGTATTAATACGGGCATATACGGGCATCGTCCCTTGAGTGTTAAAGTTTAACATAAAAATTAGAATCAAGAAAACAGTAGATTTAGTCAAAAATGTGTAATTTGTAACTTTGTTTTATGTGGCAACTATGTAAGGTACCATGTTAACCATTGCTAAAATAGTGTAGCCATTGCCTTAAAATTGCAACAGAGATTTCGTTTTAGACTCCAGTGTAAGTTTAACATGAACTATGGGGAAATAATTGACTAAACTTGGACAATGTATGAAGTTAATTTGACTAAATAAAATCTAAGAATGGTGCTATTCAGAAGGAAGTGAAGGGAAGGTGGAAAGCTTGTTTTCTAACTCTGTGTTAATATCAAAATGTAGTTTTGTGTAATAATGAACACACAATTCAAACTTCAGTTCGCAATCATTGGAGTAACATTAGTTTACAGGAATGTAATTACTGAAACTTGATAATTTTTTCAAAGGCTAGCTAGCCCTTATAGATACAAATTGAAAAACAAAATAGTTTATAAACGAAAAAGATAAAAAATTGAATTTCGAAATTGAATAATAATCGAAATCGAGGTGTTCTTCCCCAAATTGAGTTGAACGCAAAATATTAAAACTGCACGCCCCTAGTATAAACGAAGAAACGCAATTGTGCCAACAGCTAATTTCAGATTCTTTTACCTTGCAGCATTGTGTTCAGAATTTCAATAAAATTGTGGGAATCATTTGATTCCTCAGTATTTTCCGTGCAGCTGCAATGTGATTGAAGTTGTAGAACATGTTTACGGAGTGGTGTTTGAAAATGAAGTCGGCCAAAACTGAAGAGTGGCATCCATGGGAACAAAAAGAATTATTTTAAAGTACCATTTCTGCTAAAACTTGTAGGTACATTCGTCTTGTATCTTATAGTAGTTTAAGGTAACTTTAAAAGCATCCCAGGAAAAGATAGTGCTTGCAACTTAAATAGGTTGTACTTAATGTAACAAAACTGTCAGAAAGCGTAAAATTCGGTACAACAGTACAAGTAATTTTAAGTCAAGTTGTCAAGAGATTCTCATGTATTCTAAACTGAAACAAATGTTGACATTTTTTAGTGGTCTCTCTTTTTATTTTACTAAAGCATCGTTTTGATGGCTTCTGAAACTGCATTCGGTATTGGAATGTTGAATTGGCAAAACTCCTACTTTACAACGTGAAAGTTTAAACTAACTTTATTAAGCGCCAGTAGTAAGACAGAGATATCTTGGATGGCTTAAATATACGTTTATTTGAAATCAGTTGTAGGCAAACAGAAGTCATTGGTCTTCCTTCCAGCCTTTCCTGCTTTCTTGAATCATGTACACTTATTTCGTTTGCATTGTTGTTTTTAGTGTGAAAAAGAAATGTACCTGTGTACTGTGCAGACATTAAAAAAAGTTAATTGTTGCCAGGAATGTAGCACAGCAGTGAATATTTTGGAGAGGGTTGTTTTTTTTAAGGAAAACTGGTAAACTGCGATAACAGTGGTTTCGGAAAGACATAAGTATGAGACACGCACAAAATGTTCAGAGAAAAGGACGTTCTACTTTAAAAAAATGCACAACACAGAGGAAATAGGACGACTTCACGTAAAAAACTCCGTAACTTTGATGCTCATTACTGTGGAACACTATTAAATGTACACACTTTGAACTGAACTATGGTTCCACATCGGTTTTTTTTTCTCCTTTTCGGACACTTTGTTTCCACATTACGCCGTCATCGTTGATTGAAAAATGGAAGGAAAGATTGGAACAGCCCAAAAAAGATCCTGGATTAGCCCTGTGATGTTGGCATCGGATGATACCCGCATGTGAATCTCTTTTTCTCGACGTTCATATCACCTGCCTCAGCTACGCTCTCGCCTACTGGCAAGAAAAGGGTCTGGGCCGGATAGTTGTCTGCGACACTGCTGTGACTTCTGCTCAACCTGTGCTAGACCATCATGGATCATTGGCTCATCATACGTGCGTTGAATTTATATTAGAGTGAAGAAAATTCAATTCAAGCATTGACTGCATGGAAAAGAATATCTGATTGGGTCTACGACATTGCATCAGATTATACCCGTATTCAACCAGCATGGATTGTTGACGATGTGGCGGATTTTCTTCCTTCAAATTAGATTTGGAATCCTCGTTGCCATCACTTCACCAAGCCTCGGCCACTTTGCTTTTGGTGGTTCCCCCTTCGCTGTTGAGCAGAGAAGAGGAGTGAGTGTTCCTGCTGATGCCTCTGTTTGCAAGCGGAAATCCCATTCTAAGATTTGTTCTTCTAAAGAAAAGAAAACCAAGTCCAAGCTTGTCTACAAAACCATTCTGCTTCGTCAACAGCATTTTTATCTGCTGCCCCTTTGCCTGTTACAAAAACTCATAATGGTGAAACCCCTTCACTAGCCTTTGGACCCTCGCTTTTTTTTAGAGATTTCCCTTCCCGGGCCATCATTTATTGCGAAGCCGCCTCATTTTATGCCTTGCGAGACCCTTTGCTGCCTTCGCCAAGCCGACACCCATCGCTCCCTTTTCCATCAACCTCTCGTGCTCAGCTTCTTCATCATGTGAAAATTTCAAGGAAGATCACGAGGAAGGAGTGCAAGGTGTTTCCTAGCACCCATCGACCTGTGGAACAAGGAGGAAAGATAGGAAAAAAAATTTGTGAGATTCTCAGCTGATGCATCCTTTGAGCCCACACGTCACGCAAGACTAAGGGTGCCTTCGAAAATTAACCTGGTTGGATCAAGCAAAAGTAACTCTCGTTGCTTCTACGCGTCACTAATTGGTATAATTTTTAACCCAAAATCGTCACTAGAACGATTCGTCATCGTATTGACTCATTCACGTGACAACAATAAACTACAAAACAGAATTATTTTGAACAGCAAACAGGAGTTTATTTACGTACTTGCTGTTAAAATACGTTGAAGATTTAATCACTAATTTCTAAAGCTTATTAATAGAATTATGACACCGAACCTTCTTCCACTCTACACCGAACGCAACATAAACTCATCCACCAGACACAGCGAATTAATGCAAATAAATGCAACGCCCCCTTGTTTCTATCTCGTTTCTGATTTGTCAGTAGTCCATTCGTTGGCAGTGTTAGCCCCCTGTCCCCCAGTTACTCTCAGGAGCCAAGCTTGGCTAGCAACGTTTGTTCGGTTGTTAGCGTTACCATCTTAATTTTAATGCCATATGTACAAGTAATCGTCTAAGATTAAGCTAGATCTGGCGGTTTATGACGCTACATCACGCACGACCTACACAATTAGTACATGTAACAGCTTGTTTCTTTGCAACCTGAGTTACTTAACTCAATTTTCAAAGGCACCCAGTGATGTTGAGCCAAGACCCTTCACAGCTTAGTCTTCAACAGCCACATCGCTGGGTTGGACACTGCTGTAGCCCCACGTCACTCAAACAGGACCCTTTGCTTCTTTCTGCAGCTGGCCTTCACCACAGATGCCCTTAGTCAACCTTATGAAGGCTTTTCGCCATGACCTTCACCTTACAGATGCCCTTCACCACAGTCTTCTCTTTTTGCCTCTTATGTGGAAAATTCAATATCAACAATAATTGGCATCCATCTTTCGGTTTACACCGAAAAGTTGATTCCCAATCCGGTCGAGTCATCTGACAGCTTTCATCATAAACAAACTGGTGTAAACAGTGGATTGAAGCTACTAGCGGAGGGATACAGGGACCTTCGCAAGCAGCGAGCCAGCAAAGGGAAAGTCATCACCATGCCAGGTGCAAGCCAGCAGTGGAACACCAAGGACTTGAGCAAGTTATTTGGGCCGCCTTCACCATGCTGGGCAGAAGTCTGCATTGGAAGTCTGAACACCTTGAAGAATGTTTAGTGGAGCCTTCCCTTTCACTGGTTCGCCCTCAAACCTTTGATCCTTGGGCCATTAAGCCTTAATTCCCCTTTGATCCTACAAGCGTAGGGATGCAGGAATCTTAGTGGTTCATCAAGCCCCTCAACTCTAGAATTGACTGGTCTCCTTGTCGATGGCAGCCAAGGAGAAGAGGAAGTCTGGGATGATGTCCATCTTACAATACAGTAAAATTGCCCCCCCCCCCCCCCCTCAGGGGCTGCCTTTGTCATGGAGTTGAACTCTTCTTTCCAGGTGGGATTTTGTTGGATCCACCCAAGAAGCAAGTTGTGGACACAGTCGTTAGCCAGGAAATGACAGCTTCTCATGGAAACAAGTCCTCTGACAACATGTCTCCCTGGAAAACTTATCTTTCAACACACTCCTTTTCAGCCCAAGGTATCAGGAATCCAAGGTTGACGTCTCCTGCGACGTGATGTATGAGCAAGACCCGAGATTTCGGGCTAGCTATGGTCTTATTCGTTGTCTCGTATAGCTTCCAACCAACGCTTCAGGATCCCAAGATTGTCAAAATCTCCACCGTGGGAAATGGGGTACGATGAGTGAGCAGCCAGAACTCGCTTCAGAAGTGTTGGTACTGAGAGCAGGACACTTTGGGAATCCATCAGGAATCTCCTTCATGATTCCGACTCTTCCACCCAGAAAAAATAAAGAAGAGAAGTAAAGAAAGAAACTAACGAAATTGATTAATTATTCTTCGAAAAAGGATATGTATCGTCGGTGCTTCTTGATGCCTCTTCACTTCCGCTTGCCTCGGCTCATGTCCTTCCGTCCTTTCTCTCAGCTGACTCTTCGCTCAAGCCTGAGACCTCTTCGCCACAGCGTGACATGAGGATGCTGCTTCCAACACACGTTTCCGCTCAAGGCTTCGATCTTCTCCTTTCTTATCACAAGGAATTCCAAAGAAAGAACAACTCTAGCGCAAGTCAAGCCTGTAAGAGGAGTGGATACAAATCTGTTTTCTCCTAAGGAAAACGTTGAGGTAAATGACTGGACTTAAACATTAACGAATAGGACCCTCAACGTGCTTCTCATTTTGCTGGGTTTTGCCTTAAGAAAGAGAGGCAGCATCCAATATCAGCGCATCTAGTCAAGCAATGCTGGCTTATTGGATTTGGTCCGTCATTGTCTTCGCTAACAAGGTCAAGCAATGCTGGCTTATTGGATTTGGTCCGTCATTGTCTTCGCTAACAAGGACGTGGAAATGATAAAAGAAATCAAAAGGGAAGCTCCAAAAGAAGCGTGCCTCTTCAACCTCAGTTGAAGTCTTCAAACTGGATTCAACAGGATGAAATCCCCCAAGCTACATGGTGGGAAAGTGAAGCACTTTTCACCCCTCACCATCTCAGGATGAAGTCATTCCAGACTTCGATCTTTTTTTCATCTGGCTAACCATCTTAATCCTGAAGATCCTGGAATCCACTAAATGCCCGGGAGCAACAACGATAAAAACAAGCGACAACTGCCCACCTCCAAATTGTCGGAAGTCTTTGTAGTACTTCAATTTAATTGGAGAGGCATTCTGGGTAAATCTATTTTTATCCCTGAATATGTACCCAATCGACACACCCTGTCTCCCCTCTATTGTTGCCGCTTCACTGTGAACCTGACAGTAAACGGTGGCGATCATTCCACACACGCACAACTTCTAGGATTGTACATCATTGGGCATCTTTGTTAGGAAAAGCGGAGGATTTAAAACTAGTCAATATTTGTGTCTTTAGCAGACAACAAATGCAAAAATTTAATCGGGTAGGTGTTCAGGCATTAAAAACATATTTACTATGAGGCTGCGGAATAGGAACAAATGTTTTTATTTTCATTTCTTTTTTTATCATTGTTGAATCATTGTGGTTAGTTGCATCTTTCTGTATGATTGGCTGTGTTTCTATCTAACCGAGTGTCGTGGCTTGCCCTTGGTTGGGGGGCTAATTGTGAAGAATGCTCATCCTCACAACTCCCAACGGATGGCGTTTGACAACAACGCATGCACAAGTTAGGGGTCGTGCAACTGCATTTGATACTCCAATTCATTCTATTGTACGCCTTCTTCATACCAAGTAACGCCACCCACACCATCCTTCCTTCCTTTCTTCAAACTGCCTCCCCATCCAGTACCCATTCTGGACGTCTTGCCATTCCTCCAAATCCTTCCTCAGCCGGTCTGTCAATATCCTCACGAAAATTCAACAGAACACACTCGTAATAGCGACCGGTCGGTAGTTTCGCGAACCCTCCTGTATTTACCCCATTCCTTTGTGTGACTTGTCTCACCTAAGTTTCTTCCATTTCGCAGGGATTTCCCCTCTCCAACTACCACCCTAGTGAACTCCTATAAAAATCTTCTCTTTCTTTTCGCCCTAAGCCCTTACAACTACTCCCTAGTAATGTCATCTTCCTCCTTCACCTTCCATTCCTCAAAACACCTTAAGTACTCCCTCTACTCCCCCCCCCCTACTACAATAGACTAGCCCCCATCTGGCCCACTCCATGCAAGGCATTCAAACCATTCTCAACCTCCATCCCCAAATATGTCCCTCAAATGATCAGTCAGCATCTTCCCGATTTACTGTCCCGGACTCTTCTGCCCCCTCCATCCAGAAGTTCCCTTTTCTTTCCCCTCCCTTCCCAGTACTGTTCCTGCTTAAGACATACCTCAAGAACCTACCCCAGTCCCCTTCCCCAGTACTGCTCGTTCTCAAGAGATACCTTCAGAACATCCCCCAGCTTTCCTTCCCCACAACCTTCACTGCTAGTCTGATTGTATTCTCCATTCTTCCTACAAACAATATCCTGACCCACTCACTTAAGCATATATTTAATCCGACACCTGTCAGTACCCCCCCCCCCCCCCACCCAACCATTCTCCAAGCTCAACACCCCAACCTCTGTTCCAGGATTCACTTTACTTCCCCGTCCCACAACCCTTTCCCTCCCATGCTTCCCACATACTCTTAGCAGTCCGAAGGAACTTAGTTTCCCTAGGGTTGTACCCTTCATCCCTCCTCAACCGCCTCCCAAAACCTCTGCAGCCCCTTAAGATCCTTGAGATTCTACTCCGTTTTCTATGCAAACCCCAATCCTCCCCATGGCTCAAACTCGGACCTATCCCAGTTCTGCCTTCCCCCCTCCTTTGCGGCCATTCTGTCCACAAAAAGGTGTTGGCTGTGTCCATCTCTTAAACACCATCCACATCTACCGCCATCTCTTTTACCCACCCTTCCTTCTTCACCTACAACACAAAGGCAGTACCTGATCTAATGTCTCCCCTATCCCACATAAATGCCATCCTCTCCCTATTCCCCAGGTTTGCCAACTGGAGTATATTCTCAATGATAAAATTCTGAATCAACCACCAATATTCCTATTGTGCAGGACTCCACATTCTACAAGCTTGCCCTAAAGTCCATAACTGTAATACCTCAAAACCCTCCTCTCTCAATTTCTCCAAATCAGAGGACAGCGCAAACAAATTTCCACTTTCTTTTCAAGTCTCACTACCTCCTCCTTCCTCAAAGTAAACCACCCCACCACAATCTTCCTACTGCCCAGACACTTGTCATCCATAGATGTTTCCTTGCCTCCCCCACCCCTAACTCCCTTCAAACCCCAATCCTCCTGGAGAACACCCCAATGGCCGCCCTCTTGTCTCTGTCACCCTTATATTCCTCCCCACCCAATCCCATCCCACCTAGCACAGGGGTTCCTCCTCCTCCCTCAGGTGGATCTCCGCAGCAACAATATCGTCAAACAACCCCTCCTGTTCCCCCTCTTTGGCCCAATACACTTCCCTTCCCTCCTCTGCCAACCACAATCATATTGATACACTGCCCTCCTCCCCTTTCCCTCCAAGCTACCTGGGCCCACCTCTTCTTCTCCCTTTGCACCTAGCCACCCTCCACGGTCTCTCTCACATCTACTTTCACAATGCCCTTCCCCCTCCTTCAAAAAAAGAAGTATTCTCCCCACTCTACAAATCTCCACCACACATTTCCTGCCATCTCGATGGTGAAATGTAGCGTGTCCACGTTCCAGTTCCCCAAGAAAACGTTCCTAAAATACACAATCTTGATATCTTTTCTGTACACCCCCCCCCCCAACCAAGAGCACTTTTTTAACTTCCTTACTCTCCTAATTTATCTTGGGCAGGCCTCCACTCATTTAACCAAAATACTATAGTCTGCCTTCCCCACATCGTTTACTCTAACACACAGTGCCACCTCAGTAGCATTGTTTTGAATCCCCCCCCCCCCCCCGCGACCACCACCACCAAGCCACCTGAATCACCATATCACTCCACTTCTCACCCATTCTCTGGCAGCACAAGAAAACGCAGTAGCCCGCTGTCCTATCAATAGCTATACACGAGTTTCTGCCTTAAGACGTTGCTGCCACCAACCACTACACCCATCCATTTCCGGTACCCCTTACTACCCTTACTCGACAACCAATTCATTCCCCTCCCTCCATTATCACAGCACTTTCCCGTCCATTGGTTTTCTTCCCCAACCTTTCCCTGAGCACTCCCTAGTCCCCCGACAAATACACTTCTGGCATGTATGCTCTTTACTCCTCTACCATCATCATCACCGCCACCCGCACTCTTTCCAATATGCCCCACTACTCCAGGCACAATACTCTCATAACCTCCACTTCGCCCACTCCCATCCTAATCTTTCAAACTCTGCGGGTCGCAAGCTCTGGCACAGCTTAATCGGTACCTTCCTAAACGACCAAACAGAGCGAACCAAACGCACCACTGTTGGTGACAGTTAGCACATTCCCTGCTAATATCCGTGTTGATGCGGCTTGATTGACGTCAACATCGTCAGCGACGAACTTGGCGACGAATCTCAGTACCTTCCTAAACCACCGAACAGAGTGAACAGAACGCACCACTGTTAGAGACAGTTTGGAGCCAAACTTGACGTCGCGCGTGCGCAGTGATGTTGCGTCAGCCGTTTAGTACCTTCCTAAATGCAATCACAGCTCAGCAAAATCAACAAAGCACTCGTTACGTCATACCTTTAACGTGACCAGACGTGGCTACTTGATTGGACGAGGCCAGGCTAATGGATGTAACCAGGCGCGAGCAATGCCAAATTGCAAACCATCTCGGGGAGGTGGTTGTGAATGATTGCCAGTGGTGGAGCTTTTGAGCATGCGCGAGATAACAGTTTTGCCGGAAACAGACTAATCACTGACGATGGTTGACGTAAGCAAGCCAAATCAACACGGCTATAATAGGAAATGAGCTGAACTGTCACCAACAGTGGTGCGTTTGGTTTGTTCTGTTCGGTGCTTTAGGAAGGTACTGAGTGTTTCGTCAAAACTGTTAGCTCGCCCATGCTCAAACCTCCACCCCAGCAAACCACCTTCCTGAGATGGTTCGCACTTTGGCGTTGCTCTCGCCTGGTCACATACATTAGCCAATCCTGGTCAAATCCATTAGCTAGGTCAGGTCGCAGTGAATGTATGACGTATCAATACGCTGCTGAGATTGTTTAGCTGTATTGTAGTTTAGGAAGGTACTGAAAGGCTGACGCAAAATCACTGCGCACGCGCGACGTCGAGTTTGGAGCTAAACTGTCTGTAACAGTGGTGCGTTCTGTTCGCTCTGTTCGGTGCTTTAAGAAGGTACTGATTGTCTCCACCATCCCTGTCCTCCTTCCCACGCCCACAACTTAAAGACCAACACTAGCACCAACCAGCCTCAACACCAACATCCGATACATCAAGTACATGGCTCTTCTGATCTACAAAGAGCGCGCCGTGCAGCCACTGAAGTCGTAAACGCCCGATGCCCTCCTCTTCATCAGGCCCTGAGATCACACCCTGTAGGGGACTCCTTCCTGCTAGTCTTCACAATTAGTGAATACTGCCCACTGTATATCCATCTTATCTTCTCTCTGTCTCTTCGACATATCTCCCTCTAATTCCTTCTTCCACACTTCTCAACGACGTGTATCTCTTTCTTTCCCTCAGGGTCTTAATTTCTATTTCTCCGTCCTGAGGTAACCATAATCGTTAATTCGAAATTTGACTTACTGTTTGTTTTATCCCAGCAGGCCTTAGACGAATGCGTGTTAAATACCGGAAGTTGCATATATTTTGTGTACGCCTTCGACTTCCTGTTTCCGATTTCAATTTCCGTTTATTTGTATGAAGGCATGGCCATGTCTTTTGCAGGGCGAAGCATGAATGCTTTCAAAAGCAATTTATGCACATCGTTAAAACATCAGTGGAATAACATGGCCTTTAGCAGCGTGGCAGCTCAGGAGCCGAAATTAAAAGGCAAAGTTGCTATTGTAACCGCATCCACAGATGGGTGAGAAGGTGTTTTAGTCTTTTAATATTTATTGTACGTTTTACTTGGATAGATTGCTAAGTACTTGAACTTGAAGCTCGTTTAGCATATCACATAGACCCATGATACGGCACGCGAGTGATAACGTCTGCATTGTAGAGAGATCGATGTGATTAAAATGTCAAGATTAGTAAGTTGTGGTTTCCATTTCGCTTTTTAATTGCTTAAAAGCGATATAACCAACTATTATTTTCAATCTTGGACAAATAACTGCCTACATTTCTTTTCCAGAGCCTTTTTTTTGTTTTTGTTTAATAATAGTAAAACTTCCTAATTAAACGAAAACCTTTTACTTTTTTTTTTTTAATTAGGAAGTTTTCATTAATGAGAAACTTTATTGACAACTTGTAGAATTTACTCAGCTGCAGATTCACATTTTTAAGATCCTGCTGATAGTGATACCTCAAAACTTTAAGGGGAAAATACTTGGCAACCTCAAGTACTGTCAGGAGTGCCAACCCGTACTGCCCAAAAACGTAGGTAAAGTTACTAACTTGGGTAAAGTTACGTGGGTCAGTTACTAACTGACGTGGGTAAATAATTCAAACAAACCTGTTAGTGGTTCTCATCGCTTTACGTCTGGTTAAGGGAAGCAACAAACCCAAGGTGGGACCTCGACCTCTTCCATCTCGCTAAACTCACTCTCTCATGCCGACCTGACTACTGCTCACATTGGAGGAAGAAGGTGTCAGGTTACACCCTGTTCGATTGGCAGCTGCATGGCAGGATGACCTGGCACTGTCACAGTACAAACTATTAAAATTGGCAATTTGTTCTACGACTTTATGCATAAGCTGGACGAAAACCAGAATTTTCAGGCAGTAAAGAATATTTGTATATCGTTCAAAATTTTTTTCCCATGTTTATGCCCGAACAAACGCCCCCTCCAAAAAAAAAACCCGTTCGTCATTAAATACCTAAGTTTAATTTAATCTACTAGAAATGCAACTTGGAAGGCCTACAAACACAACCCAAAAAAAATGATAAATTTCCAACTGCAGTACAGAACAACCATAATCCTCCCAAGATAAATTTCCTTTCACGTAGATATTGAAGTTGACGTCATCTATGAACTGGCTACCATGGACCTGGTACCTATTCTTTAGACAGTACCAGCAATGGAAACCAGGAAACTGTTGCATGCATCCGAAACCTCCCTCCCCCTCCTTCCCTCCACTTGCAAATGAGCAATCCTAAACTTATGGATCATTCCTAGTGCAGATTGGTTAGGAGGAAAGGGGGAAGGGTAGAAAGCATACTGGGACTTGAGAAGCCCATAGGAAAATTAAAAAACCGGTAAAAAAACAAAAACGTAAAATTGCGCATAACTTTTTTTTTTTTTTTACAAATATTCAAATGGAATATATACTATTTGAATATGCTTTAACGAACGAAGCCCAATCTATCAGCTTTCTTTCAGCCCCTACCTTGATCGGAGGTTTCCCATTTAAATCTCAAGGTTGTCCCTCACCCTAATAAGGCCTACCCCAACAACATGGCGTTATGCTTAATTTAGATATTATGAACTAAATTTAGTTATCATGAAGAGATGAATGATGCTTTCCAAATCAAAAGGAAAGACATCAACAGGTCTAACCTAGGTATCTAACAAAACAGATGTGGTTGGTACATTGTTTTGGTTTGTAAAATTTAGCGTAATTTAAGGAACCCTTGCCCCACTGGTCCCATCTAATAGTCCTGTTGTATTTTTGGTTTCAGCATTGGTCTAGCCATTGCCGAACATCTAGCTGCTAATGGTGCTCGTGTTGTGATTAGCAGCAGGAAGCAAAACAATGTAGACAAAGCCGTTCAAGACCTCAAAAGCAAAGGTCTCGATGTTCTTGGAATTCAGTGCCACGTTGGTAAAAAGGAGGATCGTGATAACCTAATAAAACATGTAAGGCTTAATGGTCGCAATTATTGTTTGTTTTTTTCATTAAATGTTTAAACTTTTTCTTTTTTAATTGAATGTTTAGTTTATTAGGATATCATGTTTAATGGGCCGTAGCAAAAATGTGTGGTAGGCTATTTTACATTCATTGTCTTAAGACCTAAAATTAAAAATACTATGGCTCTTCATGTTTTTGGATGTAATATTGATATGGTCCCGAGTTGGGTACGCGGACTCGCTTTAAAGAGATTAATCCAACTATGAGTATGACGAAAGTTTTTTGATAATTTATAAGGCGCAGCGAATACTTTCCCATGGGGCTTTGTCGGGAAACAAAAGTTACTTAGATAAGAGCATTTACAGTACTCTAATCAAGTGTGTACGTATTTTTCTGTTGATGTCGTTCATATTTTGTAGGGCAATAGATTAGAAGGATTATTCAATTTATCCATTACTTTTTACATTTCCATAAATTATAACTGATTCTTTCTTGTTTGCAGGCAGTTGACAAAGCTGGAGGTATTGACATTTTTGTATCGAATGCTGCTGTTAATCCTGCCATGGCACAAGTGTTAGACGTGAGTAACTGGCTTATGCTTTAAAAATGACTTCCTATTTTGTTTAAAACTAAAAAATGGTCTGCTCTGATAAAAAATAAAAAAAACCAACTGATTTACCTAATTTCAGACTCCAGAAGAGGCATGGGACAAAATATTTGACATCAATGTCAAGTGTGCTTTCTTATTAAGTCAAGCTGTTGTGCCTCACATGGAAAAACGAGGGTAAGGAAATTGTAATCTTTGACTTACACAATTTCTGGATTGCTGGTATATTGAGCCGGTTCAACCACATGAGCATTATGTTGGAATTAAGTACGCTGTGTGTTCAAATACTTCACAAACACAGAGTTTGGCAAATTTTCGACGAACAGATAATGGAAATTCTTCCGGCCTTTTTAACTGTTAGTTCTTGTTTACCTACGATTTTTGGAAGGCCAGAGTATTTTCTATTATCTGTTCGTCAAAAATTTGCCAAACTCGGTGTTTGTGAAGTGTTTGAACATACAGCATAAGTAATTTCAACGTAATGTTTTCTCATGTTCAAAGTGATTTGTCGCACAGTTTCTTACATGAGCATTAGATTGCTTCGGCTGACTTAGGGCTCAAAGAAATTAATAAAAATAAAAGTCATAAATTATCCTATGTGCTACCTTCCTCTACTTAAATTGCTGTAGTTTAGTATGCCCATACGTAAATTATAATGCTTAGTAACGAACACTAGGAAGTCTAATGAGGATCGGCTGGTAAAACTTAAAAAAAACAAAGTGGTTCATTCAATTTCTGACTGCCCATCTAGAGACCATTTCCTTCCTTTCTTTAAGCATTTGAAAATTTGGCCACTGCATGATCTGATTTTCTTTTGAACTAGTCTAAATGCATTTAATGCATGAAATCCAAGGGACTGGTCCATGTATGGCTGTTCAGAACTCTGCTGTCCATTCTAATTCCACTAGACAGCGTGGTGAACCGCAAACGCTTTTCATCGCACTGAACTCGGCAAACGCTCATTAAGAGGCAGGGTGGCCCCAGCCTGAAATATGATGCTATCTTTTATTAAGGCTGCTAGAGCTTTTTACTCGTTTGGTAAAACTCTGTTTACACATTAGAGAATGCCTTTACTGTTATTCTTTTGTAGGGCTCACTATCTACCACACAAAAATAGTACTTGTTCTGAAATTGATGTTGTGTTGGTAATATATCTCAATTGAGTAAGTGGTATTTACTCTTTGTTGGCAAAAACACGACTTCAGTCTTATCAGAAATTTATTTTATTGTAACTTTTTTCTTCTTCCTATTCTCACCATACACCCTTACAACTAGTTTGTCATGCTGTAGTTCCTCGAGTGAATGCTTTGATGCTTATTATTTCCGTGACATTGAAACCTTTTACTAAGTTTAGACCCAATGTTTATTGTTTTTCAAAGCCAAAGATGTGCTGATATAATCTTTGACATATACAGTTAAACCTCATTATAATACTGCCTTTTAGGACAATAAATCTGTTATAATAATGCTATTTTTATACTCTTCCAGCAACAAGTGCAAAATTGTTGGTTTATAACGATAAATCTGATCTAACATATTTCCAAGACCCTTGGACGTTGTTATGAAATGGTTTCACTGTAAGACAAAGCTTGTTGGTTGCGTGTCACTGCAATAAAGATTTTACAAGCTTAGCGTCCCAAAACAAAGGACAGCATACATACATTAATTGTTTTTCTAAGAAGCACCCGAGTGCTTATTCAAGGGCGAATTGCTTTTTATGTAAGGGGTGCCAAACAATGATAGCCCCCCCCCTCCCCTCCCCAGAGTAAACTAACCCAAAGAGACACTTACCCAAATCGGATGCCAACTCGTTTAAACTGCTTTACAGAGGGCTTATTCGCCCTCACCTGGAGTTTGCCAATATGGCGTGGCTTCCCTGGCTACAGAAAGACATTAATCTTCTTGAAAGGGTTCAACGGCGAGCAACTAAGAGGCTTAATAAATTGAACTTTTTAAGCTATGAACAGCGTTGTGCTTCTTTTGGGCTTACAATTCTTGCTGATCGCAGGAGACGGGGTGCGATCATTGAGACTTATAAACTGTTCCTTAAGGGAGAAGAGTAGCAATTCTTTAAGTGCTCGACGATAAATCTTACCAGAGGCCACTCTTTTAAACTGGAAAAACCATCTGTTCGACTTGATATAAGAAAAAACTTTTACTCGGTTGCAGTTATAAATGATTGGAACTCACTTGATGAAACAGTGTTCAGTGGTTGCCATACTACTAACACTTTGAAATGACGTCGGGCCAATACCGTCTTCAAGACTTAATGCCTTTCCAGCAACAAGCTTAGGCCATGCAAAATTAATTGTCTGATTTACAGGCGCGTGCGGGTGCCTTAAATTATCGCGTGTCAAAATTTTTTATTTGAATCTTGGTCCATCCACTAAAAATCATATTTCCGCCAAATTTTGACCGTTTTTGAAATTCCAATATACCATTTTAACCGGCTCGAAACGAGCTTTTCAATGGTGCTAATTTCAAACCTCTAGCTCACTCACTAAAAAGTTATGTGCCAAAAACTTAGAAAAAACACTGAATACTTGATGCAAATAACTTATTAGCAGTATAGTATATTTTTTTTGCCATACATTATATAATTTTGTTGGCTTTCTTCACATGTTGAAGAAACGGGGTCAGTTAAATAAAATAAAATGCCTGGTTGCCTGGTGCTTCAATTCGCAAGCTCGCCCGTAAACCAAACAATTTTTTTTCATGGCCTTACAAGCTTTCGCTGTGCAATTTGTTTTATTTATTTAAGCATGATAGGAAAAAAATGAAAGTACCAATAGGTAGCCCATTTTATTGTGGGTTTAAACTCGTAAGCTCAATATTCAGTGTTCACTCCATTGGCGTCACGAACAGCTTGAAGACGTGCTGGGTAGGAAAGCAAAAGTGACTCAAAAAGATCCGTGTTGAACTCCATTTTCTAAATGTGTGTGAAAATTTTTCGATTCATCATGAAGGACAATGTTGAAAAAAAAATGTTTTCTGAACCTCTAGCAACTTGATTTAGTTGTACTACGATGGAGGAGCACATTGATGCTATGCTTCGGGAAATAGGAGTTCAACACAGATGTGGAGCGCGCTGCAGTGTGGCATCTTCCAGGGGAAGCTGTCGCGTGTTTTTTTTTTTAATAGCTCCGCTCACAGTGTGCGCATGGATTTGTGGTTAGACTTAAAATGCACGTGGGGATGAGCCCTACCCTGACACCAAGTTTCATGATGCCGACACTTCTGGTTTTGGAGTTATTACCAAATAACCACACGGCCGTAACCAACACGGATCTTTGCGAGTCATTTTTGCCTTCCTACCCTGCTCGTCATCAAGCCGTTTGTGACGCCAAAGGAGTGAACACTGAATATTGAGCTTGTGAGTGTAAACCCACAATAAAATGGGCTAACTATTGGTACTTTCATTTTTTTCCTATCATGCTTAGTTTACTCTGGGGAGGGGCGGGGGAGCTATCATTGTTTGGCATCCTGTACATGTTGCTAAACCTCAGGTACACTAAGTGCCAAATAAGTGCGCTTTATCAAGGAAGTATAGTACACTAGGTATTATGACCTGTTTTTTTTTTCTAGTGGTGGATCCATTGTATATATTTCTTCAATAGG
>JAHWFP010015739.1:0-15374 GCA_023313725.1 Lithobius niger | reverse complement strand
TGTTACTTGGGTGGGTGACCGCCTGGGAATCTGGCTGTTGCAGACATTGGGCTTTAGGGCTTCGGGCAGATGACCAGGAGTGGTTAACGCTCGTTAAACCCCTTAAACCCTTTAACCCTTTAACGATTCCAAAAAAACTTATCAACGTTCATTGTTGCAATAAGAGGACAAAAACTATTACTTATCAACGAGTTTAGTGACAAAATTAATCAGCTTAGAAATAAGGCTAAAAGTTGAACGAACCTATGCGTAAATGAGTATTGTGACAAAGATATGGATCCTATGTTAAATGATACGAGTTGCGTGGTTGTCGACGCTGTTGCCATCTGGTCGACGAAAAAACTGGCCTGCCCTTAATCCTCCCAAATGCGTGGTGCCGCATTTTGGGTACGACAACCCACACTGCAGCTACCGCCTTGGTAACACTACTATCCCTACTAATACGTCCCATAAGGACTTCGGCATTTTGGTTGAATCTTCTCTTAAATTTCATGCCAATATTACTTATATCAGCGGCAAAGTCTTTAAAAAAGCCCACTATATTTTTAAAACTTCCTTTCCTGTCTCTGTTGTTTGCTCTCTTGTACAAAACCATCCTTCCGTCCTTCTGTTCTTAGATTGGCCGCCCCTGTTATGCCTCGTTCTTTGCCCGTCTTGAAACTTGTCAGCGCCGCCTCACAAAATGGTGCCTTCCCCTCAAACACTTTTCTTACGAAGAACGTATTCGCAAACTGAACCTTACCTCTGTCAAAAACCAGATTCCTCCGAGAAGATCTTATCCTCACGTCTCAACTCTTTAACCACCACATTGACGTCCAAGCCGCTGTCTTTTTCTGTCTTTCTCATACTATGACCAGGGGGCACCCCCCCCCCCCTCAAACTTGTGGAACTATCTCCTCCCGCAACGTGCGGCACAGGTTCTTTTCTGAACGCGTGGTGGGGGGAAGGGCTCAAACCTGACAGGGGGTGTCGAATTACGCCTTGCCCTCCCCCCCAGATTCGATGACCTTTGATTAAAAACAACTGCATGTGCGTGATGTTTTGTTTTAATATTAAATATTTTTTAAATAAATGTTCATGCAACTTGGCGCTTTCCGAGAAAAATTCAAATTCAAATTTTCCCGGGTGATATGTCGGTAAACCGCTCGTCCCAACTACCGTACGAAAGCAAATGATTAAAGAAACAAGATGCGATGACGCAATCGAAAAGATAAACACAACGCTGTCACCAATGCAAGAGGGTTTTTTTCTACTCGTATACAACTGCCTGTGCACGATGCATTGTTTCAAGATTATTTTTTAAATAAACTTTATGCAACTTCAATTTATTATGTGAATAATCACTGCATTGTTTACAGTTACATTTTGTCGGCAGTGCAGCTGATGGCGACCTAGTTACTTTTGAAAACCGTATGTAATATATCTGCTTTTTAATTCAATAATAATTGTCGGAACCAGTCAAATATTACACAGGTTCACGCAGAGGCTGTTTCCGGAATTCTTTACTCAATAAGAAAACAGAGATAAGTGGACGCCGTAAAGTTTTATGCAGCAGAAGCAGACATTAAAAAAATAAACATAACCTAATGAACCGTAACAGCATTCCACTAACGAACGCAAAGTGTAAACAATTTTAACAGGTGTCATCTGTGGATTCTTTTCAGTTGAAGCCTTCCACTCCTTAATGTTCATTTTTTTCTAGTTATCTATTTAACCACATCTCTTCTTACTCCGAGGATCCATTTCTTGCTTGTTCCCCACCTTTTCTTGCTGGTTCCACAGGGCTTTGTTCTGGTAGTACATACAACATAAGCGTATGCATATCCAACGCATTTTTTTGGCAATTGTTTATTTCCATGTTGTTGTCCTTTTTTTGTTCAAGTTCTGTTCATGTATGATACATCTGCCGTCTGTAAGAAGTGTTCCTCTGTTACTTGCACGTGAAGTAGTTGTTGAAAAGTGCGCCTTGCCTCTATACTCTATAACTGCGTCGTCGTGGCAACACTATTAGACCAACAACAATGGCGTCGCTTTCCGATCAAGTTCGTGTCAACAAGAATGAGTAAACTTTCCACAGTCAAGCTATGGGTGTTATTTGGAAAGTTTTTCAGTATTTCACGAGTCAAGGAGAATCTATTTCTATTTGTGTTACTAAGAATTACTTGCATTCAAATTTCAAGCTTTTTGCTCAAATTATGGCCCTAGCAGCTTTAGTATATGAGCACACGTTGGCTGCTTAGCCATGGCGGATATCTGCAAGGTAAACGACGCAACCGGCATGCACAATGCATACCCCTGTTTTGAAACGCGTTGGACTTCTTTCTTGGCGGAGACTATAGTCATCTTATAGGTTTAGTTGGATGAGTCAACTCTGTTTAATTTCTTCTTCTAACAAATTTTTAAAGGAACTTGTATCAAACTAACCCTTCTCAAACTCGCTCCCAAAGCTTCGAATTGAATACTTCCTGAAAGTCCTCAACGCATTGAGATTGCTGGTTATTTTTAGGTACAGTATTGGACATTAAATTTTACCCACTTCTAAAGTCGCAGCAGTTTGCATCTCATCGCCTAACTGTTTCTGGTGCAACAATACAGTACACGTGCAGCGAACTATTGTTTACGGTTCGAACAAGTTGGTGAGCTGATGCTACTTCATTGTTGCATTCACGGTTCATCACAAAAAACAAGTAGCCAGTGAAAATAAATATGGCGCGTGCATTGGTACTGTTGTTTCTTTTTTTTTAAGGAGCTTCCCGTCTTTAGTATGTGTCGGACTGTGTCCACGATATGGTTTGAAAGAATTATACAATTCATTTAAAAGTGCCCACATTCATTATACGCCCTATTTGTGAATTTAAGTTTGTAATTCAGTAACGTTGGCCACGGCATTTCTTTAAAGTGGGAAATTAACTAAATATAAAATATTCATGAAATTAATCGGAAATTAAAGCACGGCGGTGACGTCACGCCAACACATCCCAATGCTAAAAGTGTAGCCGTTATATACGGTTAATCTGAAAACCCACACACGTGACCGTGGGTTAATTTTGATAACCCACACTTTTTCGATAACCCACACTTTATTCTTGATAATCTAACACTTTTTCCGCGCTCCACACAACCACTGCTCTACCACGTGACATACTTTGCAAAACTACCGTACACAAAACAAATTCAACCAACATAAATAAGCACATTTGCAACCTGCGACATTTATCGTACTAACACGAAAAATAAATAAAAACCTCGCGTAGGCTACTATGCTAGGACCCCACCCGTGCAGGAATGGTCCAATCCTCCAACCTTTCACTCCGATAGTACTAAAACTAGGCTACCGACACTTGTAAACACACCTAAATTCACCTAAAAACATACGATACTCAAGCGAACAGCACATTTATAACCTGGCGACATTTTACGCACTAACACGAAAAAAAACAACCTCGCGTACGATGCTAGCCCCCTTCCCACCCCCACCCACGAATGAATAGTGCAAGCCGAACCCCCCGACAACCTTTCGTTCCGACGGTACGAAAACTAGCCTACTGACACCTTCTGAACATACTTAAAAACCTACGAGACTCAAGCGAATAGCGCATTTTATACGCTATATCTTATTTAAACTAATAAAGTAGAAAAAATACGGTTTTACCTTAAACGCAAATGTCGGTGACTGGGACTGGATATAGGGACGTCCTCTCGTACGTGAGACTTTCGCAGACAGGAAGTTTAAACCGGAAGTTTAAGTTCAGGAATTTATGTCATAATTTACAATAAAATTTTCAAATAAATTTTTTTTAAATCTCAAATAACTAGACATGTTGGCTCGACGTCACACCTTAGCATTAAAACACATATCCTTGAATTAGACTAGGTTATCCCGAAATAATTGCTCGTCTGCTCGAAACGGAACAGTCCAAAGATCTAGGGGTAGCAAAATCGAACTCGCGCTCGTGCGCTCGTGCGATTTCGCAACCCCTCGATCTTTGGACTGTTCCGTTTCTCGCAGACGAGCAATTATTTCGGGATAACCCGGTCTACTTCACGGATATCTATTACTTAATCTGTTAAAACTAAAAGAATTATCACATAAAACGACACCTAAAAGCAGACACGTCACGTTTTCCAATTAATAGTAGAAGATATTCGAAAATATGATGGATCAAGGTGGATGGTCAAACAGTCACATCGCTGCTGCTGTTGGATGCAGCCACAAAGGGTGAACAATTCCTATTATAGGGTTGTATTGACAGGAACGGAATAACGGAGTGTGCATGATAATATTACCGCATGGTCCAGCCGCTATTGTTGTGAATTGCTACCAAATGCGGCCAACTGTGGAATGACTAGTCATTGCTATGTTCAAAGACAACCCACGTTAAAAGTACGCTGTGTTGGTTTTAACCTAATACGAAATATATTATTCGGACTACGATTAGTCCAGGCATGTTGTAACTCCGCAGTTGTGGAAAAAGAGATGATTCCAAAGCCAAGAAAATTGCGTGCTTTCCCTTCAGTGACCTTAGTATGGTAGTGGTCTCAGTGCTAGTTCACATGTGCGCCCGAAAGTTAACTCCTTTTACAGTTGCTTTTCTGAAATAAGATTCTATCTATACTGACTCAACTGGCGTGGTATCCAGAAATGAAACCTACGGCTTATCTCCGTGAAACCACGTGACAACGAATGGAAAAGGAAGCGATAATGATATCTTGGAATGGCATGCATTTGTAAGCTTCTGGCTTATACGCTACTTGGAAGTTACTAACAAAGCAACCGTTACCATTAAGCCTGTCTTTATCTGGTAATTTATTTGGTTTATTTAATGGTGCTAATGAACTAAATTTGCATGTCAACAAATTGCAAGCAGTATGCGTAGTAAATACTAGCTGGTTGGGTATAATTTTAAAAGACACCTTTTTGACAAAAGTGAATGGAATTAACACGAAGTAACCTCTTCCTTTTCATTTTTGACTAGGGCCGTCGTCACTTCCACTGTCGACATAATGGAGCAGGCTCCTCTTTCTTTAGTGTTTTGCTGTTTGGCCAAAAAAACCTTTGAAAGTAGTGATAACATTCCACCAGGAAACGGCTACCAGGGTGGGTCATCCCCCAGTAAAATAAAAAAATTTGCGTTGTAATTTCTAAACATTAAGAGACAGCTGCTTAGGGTTTGGACCATTGGAAAACTGGTGTAAAAACTTCAAAATGTTGTATTCAAACGTCAAAATCGGTCGACGGGAAGTGAAAATATCTTCAATTTGGTTTATTACCGATCTATCTGGATTTTATCTACCGTTCCCAATTTCTACCGATATTGCAAACGTCGGTAAGGAATTACGTAAGGCATTCTAAATCGGTAATCTGGATACGCCCAGCCTTACAAAATATGCTTTTAGTTGCTGACAGTCAACAGACACATGTCTGCTAGTGAGGCTGGAATGATGATTTTATTTAGGGCCATGGCCCGAAGCCTTACGCCGCCTCTTTAACATCAACAATCAATCTTTTAACGATTGGATGCCTTTAACAATTAGATACGTATCGTTGTTGTTTGGATTTTGGCTCTTCGCTTTTGGCCCATTTTGCCACCCCGATGGTTCCCCAACCCATGTCCGATTCCGGATTTTTTTTTTTTTTTTTTTTGATAAACCTTCTCAGGACTCCCGTGTGCTACTGCATGGAAATTGTGGTTTGAATATTGCTTTTGATTTTTTTCATGAGTGATCATAGCGGAGCCTTCGACATCGCTCCGTTCCAGTTAACTACATTCTAAACGTTTTCTTTATTATTTGGCTAAAATTTCGAATTTTACCCTATTTCAGTATTATTAGCCTCTGCAAGGAGAGTTCATCAACAAATGCGTTAAAAAAAGCTGAACTCTTTCTGGGAAAAAAACTGTGTAGGCTACCGATAACAAGCAAATTCCCGTCCTCAGTTTTGAATTGCTACTCACTTCAAATAGTTTGTTCAAAATAGTCGGAAACCAGAACAGTGGTTCTGGTTTCCAACCTCTGTAAAGAAACATAGTATTCTCTGAAATTAAACAAAAAACCCGTCGTAACATCCGGTACTGAAGTGAAGCATATTGCGCGGCGATCTAGCCAAAAATATTTTTACGTATTACGCGGCCATAATAGAACTCGGATCAGCAGTGTCATTTCTCTTCATTCTCCTAAATCTTTTGGTTTTAGCTTGGCTCTCCGTTATGCATAATCATAATTTTTTTAACCTGCTGAGTATCCAAAAAGAAATAAATTCGGATGCAAACCTATTTAGTAGGAGGGGAAGGGAAGGGGAAGAGAAGTGAGTGCAAGGGATTTTAGTGATTCATGATGGAGGAGAAGAGATTCACACACATTCGCTTCACCTCTAACTTAGTAGACTTCTAGATTAGCCCGTATTCATAATGGGCTTTACAATTAGTATAGGCTAGCTGATAAACTAATTAAACAAACTCCCGTCTTCACTACAGTTCACGGATGAAACGAAGATGTTTGCTTATACCTCAAGAGTTCAGATTCAAAGAAAAATCATTGTTGTGATTTGACGTCATGGGCTAGCACGCTGGGATTATTAACAAGGCCTGCCACCGAAACGCAACAATGCATGACCAACAATGCAATTCCTTGACAGGAGAAAGTACTGAATAAACTGGCACTACAGCGAAGCCAACCTTTTAGATGGTAAAATTTAATGTCCAATAGGCCCTACTGTACTTTTTCATAGTTAATTTACTGCACCAGCTGGTAATGATTGTTACAACACTTTATTAATGCTGAAATTTATTTGTTTGGTAATGAAGAGCATATACCAAAAACCAAAACTGGTAAAAGGGACCACCAAGTTCCGAATAGTTCGGCCCTTCAAAGGAGTGATATTAACACACTAAAACATTGGCCAGGTTAATCGCACCGACTGATAGTTCGAAGGTTAAATGATAATTAGAACATTGCTACTTTTGGTAGCAATGTTTCAGTTTTCGTTTAACGTCCAAATTATTATTGGTGCGATTAACTTGGCGGATGTTTTAGTGTGTTGATTAGGAAAAATGTAAGCTCTGGAACAAGTATGATGAACAAGAGAAGCCCAAAGTCTGGGTTATTTTGTATTTACATGTGCGTTTGGGCTTCTCTTGTTCAACATATTAGTGTGTTGATGTCACTCCTTTGAAGGGCCGAACCATTCAGAACTTCGCGATGCCTTTTACCAGTTTTGATTTTTGATATGATATCAGTTTTTTTTATTAAAATTGTGTATTAGACGCAACTCAATTACCCGCAGATGTGTAATAAAGTGCCACTTATAAATAGACTTGGCAAATTTCCAATTTTCCTTAATAATAAAGTGCCACGTCAACAATACCTTGAGTGGTAATTTTTCTAATATTTTATTTTCATATCACTCCTTTGAGAGGCCGAGCCATTCTCTAATTAGTCACCTCTTTATCAGTTTTTGGTTTTGTCTTAATTCTTTTTATCTTTTTTATTTACTTCGTATCACTCCTTTGAGAGGCCGAACCATTCTCAACTTGGTGGCTTCTTTAACCAGCTTTTGGCTTTATTTTGACATTTTGTTTGTTTTCGTGAATAGGACGTAGACACAATGTCTTTGGCAACGTTGTTTAGATTTGTGAAGACATTGTCACTGTCCGAAGTTTAGCCTTGCAATCAGAGATAATGCCAACAATACTAACAATGGTTATAACAATACTTTTGTACTTACGCGCCCTCCCACGCCTTCCCGTTCTGGTTTACACCCACAGGCTGTAAACCAGAAAAGGTATACAGTTCGTATCGTACTGCAGCCATTCCTCAAATTTCATAGCTGGAAGCCTTCCAGCTATCTCGGTATCGCCCTATGGGAATTAACATGGGGGACGAGCGGACTAGAAGAAACTAGAAGCTAGGAAAAACTAGAAACACGTTTGCAACGTTATTGAGGGTCAAATTTTGCATTGAAGCCCCTTAGCTGACATTCCTACACAAGTTAATTTTTGTCAGGTGGGTCATTACTCCCTATTTTACGACAATTTAAGCTTTTGTGCCACATTATTATTTTTCCCCAAGTACCTCAAATGTGCCAAACTCTGCTTCAGGATATTATACGCTGACGCTATGGCGTCGCGCTACAATGGTTTACAACCTCGACAACTGAATTGATGTAATGTTTGTTGCCTTACTTGGCTCTGCACACTAGCTTGTGTCTAGATAATCATTGAATTTCATATCTCAAATTTTGTCACTGAAATGTATCACTCAGTTCAACGATTTAATGCTGACTTTAGTAACAAATTAACTGCCACAATTGTGGGGTTTTATACCATTTAAACTATTTCGAAAAAGTTCATTGCTTTTCATAAGGTTTTGTTGATAGCATCTTGTTGCCTTACTACAGAAATGGAGAAATGAACCAATGGAATACAAAAATGTATAAACAACTGCCTAGAACATTAAGCAGTGCTTTGGGCTTTGAATGGTTGACTGCTAGGTGCCTTAAAACTAATTTATGTATTTTCCAAAACGCGGTGTTGATATGTGCTTTCCAAAACACGGTTTATTTTTAATATGAAATGCCATGTTGAAGGAGACAAGCAGGCAAAATCCAAGCAGGCAAGCGATTAAACCTTCTAATATTACATCTACATTGCTTCTATTGCACTATGAAGTTTGGAAGGTCACTTTTGTAATGTGAAAGCCTGTTTGCACATATTTGGCGTTCATGCATTTTTTTTTATCTACAGGTCGGTATACTCGCAACATTCAACACATATGCTAACCTGCCAAGAAGGGCGATGGAATAAGGTTTATAATGGATCGGTAACGGAAATCAGCTACTCTTTAACTAACCACGATTTCTACTTTTACGACCCAGAAGCATATTCCTGCCCGAGGAAATGCAGATCTGTTTGGTATTCAGAACTGGACAGAGTTAGTACCGGTGTCCAAGCTGGGATCCTAAATTTTACATTTGATATTTCTGATAACAAAATTTTTACTATTAAAGAAGAGCCAGCCTACACCTTCTTCAAACTGCTGTCAGACATTGGCGGAACTTTGGGGCTGTACTTTGGAGTTGGAGTGTTACAAATTCTTGAAACAGTGGCAGCCAGGCTAAAAAAATGCAAGCATCCCAGAGGTTTTAAACAGTGATGACTTCAATTTTTTCCGACAAAGTCCGTACAATTTATTGGATATCCTGTAAATGTAGAGCACTTTTTCTGGCATTTATAACAACTTACTTATTGACGAAATACAATTTAATTTGATTTACAGGCAATAGTGTTGTTGTAATATTGTGGCCCAAACAGTGATGAAGCAACCTTTTTCAAATTCTTTTATCGGCATTTCATGAGCTATTACTATTGTAAAGCAAGCCAAAATATACACGACTACCTATTGGGTTTTTAATAATTTATTTTATTGTATTAAATTACAACGTATAGTTTTCCACGGCTGCATCATCTTATTATAAAGTAAATTTCACCCACAACACTGTTGAACTCGTGAGGGAGACTTTAATGACTGTATCAGTAAATTTTGTATTTTTTAATGTAACTCACCACATTGTTTCCTTTTTTAACTCTGTTAGTGTCAAAGCTTTTTTCAGAATGTATTATTAGTTGGCGCCCGAAGCGTAGTGAATTAGTGGAGTCTGGTTGGTAGTTTCTGGGACAAATAAGATTTCGAGTGGCGCATTAGGTACTCCATTATTATGGCAGGTCAAGTATTTAGTCTACTGCTCACTAGTTGTGCTTAGTAAGAAATGGTATTCAATAGGACAAAACTCAATTTTCCTCGGTCAGACAGCACTTCCCTTTCCTCGGAAACTTGAGGGATTCATAATTAAAAAAAAAGTAGACAGTTAAATAACATCCTATTCATCTGTTAAAATTACCTTAGAACGGAGAGGGTCAATTTAACTAGGAAATCCGTAGAATGTTTTGCACGCCACAATCGACACGAGCCCATATCCGGGGGCCCTTCTCTTTCAGAATACACGGGGTGGGTGGTAGTTGAGGCTAAGGTCGCGTTTACGCAATGCCTCGTCTGGGACCCCCTCGTCTTTGCATTCTCACATACAGAATTTAATCGCGATGGCAGATGTGTCTTTGTCATGGTAACGACGCTACTTGGATTAGCTAAATTCGACATCGTTTGAACAAATGCTTGCAGCCGTATAATATGTGACGGTAAGATAAATGATTTTTCCCAACGAAACAATTTTTCCAATCGCTTCTAAACTCAATTATTGACTCGTTTCGCTGCGAGCTGGCAGAGCTAAAACAGCCGCTATGTTGGAAATTCAGATGATTTCTAGCTTCTAGCTGTGAGAAGGCGAAGGCGAGTCGTTGTGTAAACACGCCCTAAGATTGAACCTGGGCACAGCCACCTACAGTAGAGACCGGATCAGATCAAGACAAATTAGGCAAGTAAAATCAACCATTGACATAAAAGGAAGCGCATTTTGCTACGTGCTGTCATCTCTACACCAAGCGGCGAAATTTCAAGCTAACCGACCAGGGTACCAAATTCTGTCAACAGATGACGGTACTTGGCAAACTAGCCGCGTCGTTATTTAATTCGCCGTTTTGCGGAACATTGTGGGAGGCAAACATGATACGGCCTTTACTGTAGGTGGATGTGACCTGGGACCTTTGACTTATAACTTTAGATTTCTGCATTCTATCTTCAGCATTGAATTGTTTACTGTGCATTTCTACTTGTATAACAACGACTGCCGATAATTTTGGTAATAAATTAGTGATAAAGTTTACGGTTACATCATCTCTTCTTTTTCTCTATCGTTCTCGTTACTGCTACCATATCCCCATGTAATTTTACTCACCCTTTTTGACGCCTACTTACTAGTATTTGGGAACGTGTTACCCCGAGACGTGTTCGCGTTGCTACGTCATAGACGACAGTGTTTCGTATCTAAACAGTTTCAGGCCCCGTTTAGATCGAGTACACGCGTCTCAATAATAATTGTGGGGCATGATTCAGGATAAACAATTTCGGCCCATGTGCTGTAGCAGGGAACGGAAGAATTAGTGGTTACTAACAAATCTCAAAAACTCCTAAAATGAACATTTGAAGGTGTAATTTCATTTTGATGGAAGTCAAAAAAATGAACCCAAAACAACAAAAATACAGTTAAAACCCCAAGATCCCTAATTTCTCTAAAATAAGCTTCTTTACTTTTAGAAGAATAGTGAAACAAACACTCACGAATGAAAACGAACACAGTAAATCCTTTTCAACGCACGGATTTCCTTAGCAACTCAGTAACTTATGTTTGGCAAAGTAACACTTTGTGAGTATTCCATCAAGGATTCCAATGGCATCATCCACATTAGTAAAGGAAAGCAAGTGCAAAGGGCAAAACGGTGTACTAATGAATTTTTTTCTATTTACCTCTATAGTATTTAAAGAAATGTGGGTTATTTTATCATTGCTTTCGAGCTACTGTTAAAAATAAATAAGTTGACTGCACTTTGCTTCCCCACAGTTAGGCCTGTTTGTTTTTAGTGGAAAATTAAAAATTTAAGCCGTCTTATTTAATATCAAGCACAATAACAAATTAAATAATTATCCCAAAATTAGAGACGAATGTCTCGGAACGTATCTCTTGAAAGAATCGTCCAGGAATGCCGTGTCTGGGTAAAAATTATCCGGGTACCATTGACAACTGGAAATTACAATAAAGTAGAGAGACATTTATAGCACACCTGTGGAAATCTATTCTATATGCACCATATTCTAGGTAAACTCTAATTTTATTTCAATGTCTTTTTCATGTTAACTTAAATAATTATACATTTTTAAAAAACTTATTGATTATAAACACATCTTGATTGTAAACCACTATTGTAAAGGTGTTTATAAAAATATTACAAAATAAATTAGAATTGTAATACATTTTTCACACAAACTTCTTTACGTGATTAAACAAGCACAAAATCGGACTTGTTTCAGGCTGGTTTCAAGTGAATAAATTTAGACAAAATTTGTGATTATATGCTCTTTTATTCCTTTTACATCTTGATTTAAATGCGTTGTATACACCTTAATAAATTAAGATTGTACGTGCACTGCATTAATTCCCAATAATGTGACTATAAAATTACATAAAAACTAAATGATTATACCCTCTTTTCATTCAATTTACCTCTTGAATATAAATCTCTATTCTAATACAAATATTTCCTAGTAGAATATAATTTTACAACATTTTCGCACAAAACCTTTTAACTTATCACATGGTTTGTCTGTTGATGAAATATTACATTTTTTTTAAATTATCATGCACCATGCGTAAAATGAAAAAAAATGTGACTAAAGTGAGACAATTTTTTTAATACATATAAGGTCTTTCAATCGTTTTATATTCAGTTATCAGTTATAAATTCTCTGAAATGTTGCAACCTGCTGTAAGGTTTAACATTGCTGAAAAGATACAAATGTTCTTCATCATCATACACTATAATAATAATGACATGTATTAACAATCACACAAAAAATAATGATTATAAACTCTTTTAATCCACTTTAACTCGTCTGTTAATCTCTGTTTGTAAATGTATTTTAAAGAATTCCTTAATAAAGATTGATTGCAATGCATTTTTCTCAAAAACGATTCAGTCTGCCACACAATGTTCCCGTTGTTGACAAATTACAGAATATATTCTCAAGCACTGTAATAATCCAAAAATGTGATTACAATTGGGTAAACTTAATAACAATAAGCTAAACAAAGTAAACACTCTGAATTATATTTTTTTTCTTATTTTATTCCATTTTCATTCACTTTATCAGTTGGATTTAACATTGTGTTTCACACTAATGGCTTAGTGCACAAGGTGAATAAAACACACAGCTGGCAATACATCCAGGTATGTTAAACTTTAACTCATTAGTCAAGTCAAATAAATATTTTAAAGAGAAGCACGAACAAATTGCATTAGGACCGAGTGGAGAAATGTGTTGGCAGGAAGAGGAAGTGAAGCGACAGAACACTGAAGAAGAAAGCTTTGATATCAAGAAACTATCCTCGTGGCGGGCTGGGAACAGTATAGCTGAAGTGTTTGTAAACTCGGTTGCATAATTTTAGCTTTCAAAAATGGGTCATGCTGCTCAACAAAATATCTAACATTGCATGAAACTGTTTCAGCCAGTCAAGAAATGAAAATGCTGTTGAATTTGGAAGTTGTAAAGTATAGGTTGGCGCAGCAGAATCATATATTTTTTTCTAATATCTTTCTGTTATGGTACTGTCGCTCAGTTTAAAGATTTGCAGTAGAGACAGTAACAAACGTATGGCGTGTATTTTTAACACGAAAGTACGACTAATGGATTCGTCTTTATTCTTAGCATCTATAACGTGGTTGCTGTTTCGTCTGTAAAACCTCCAGTGCGGCCAATGTAACAAAGATTTCAATTAGCACATGTTATGAATAAACATTATGTGGGTGGTAAGAGGTGCATAAGGTTCGTGGTCGGCTTAGTTAAGAATATTTAATGATAGGGGCTCGAGTAGGAAGAACTCTATCACCACATTTCAACAACATAAGTGTGATTTCGTCACTGATCTAAGAAAGATTAACAAGATGGGGTGTATGAACAAAAGGTTTAGGAGGCAAATGGACCCACTTGGCACAACCATAAAAATAACCGATTGGTGAGGGAAACCAATAAAAAAATAGGTGCCTTATCCACGTTAGAGGTAGCTTCAGTGTTCCTTGCTATCCAGCAGACCTCTCCCTTAAGTTGGCTGAGTTTAATAAGTGCAGATGTGTAGGTATTGTAGGAAATAATGCATTGATTTAACAAATTGTGATAAAGATCAGGTGCTCAATCAGTATTTCACAATTAGATCTAAATGGGAATGTTGTTAGAATAATTAGTAAGCACGTTAGTAAGCCAAATCGAATGGGTGAAGGTTAGGCATTACAATCACGAAGGATGTTGTCAAGTCTTCTGTAAAACGTTGTTTAAGACTGTCGTTAACATGCTACTCAGTATTCGAATAGTCTTAACTTTTTCACTTTTTGTTAAATCAACCCGAATTTAACACATTATTTTCTACCGTGCTAACCCCTCATTTAAGTTACAAAAAGGCTAAAGACTGCACATACCGGATCTTCTAAAAGTCAAGAGACATCCCAATAACTTCATCCCCCATTCCCATTTGATATTTCAAAGTTAGATCCATCAGGGGCGCCCCTATGGAGGGGGGGGGGGGAGAGGCACCACCTGCCTTACCTCACAAATGATTCCTTCGATAACATATACAAACTACATGGTTTCATTCCGCTAGGGCGGTGTGGCAAAATTTATTGGGGTGACCCCTGACTTTCGGGACACTCGGTATATTACAAAAAGCACAAAGTTTCATGGATTCCATCACCCTGTTTTCAAGTGTACTTAAAAATAAGTCACTGTAAAGCTTCGTTATACACAACATGACACAAATACAATGAAAGCTACAAGCCCACTTCAGTACACAAAATTGAAAATGTAAAACTAAAATTGAGCCCATGCTTAACCGGAGCAAAACAAGTGAGAAAGGGAAAACCAGCAAGTTCAGTTCTCTGTAAGTGTAGAAGAGAACTAAAACCTGCTGATTTAGTTCATTCATGTTACATGGTGGTGAAGAATAAGCACGCAGTTGGTTTTTGCATCCGAGCCAACCTGTTCTTCCCAAGTAGTAGGTATATTTCTACCATGGATACTTACCATATCCGCCTTCTCCACTAAATAACTTTCTGGGTGTTACTTAGTGTTTCTGGGACACCCAGAAAGTTATGAAATGGAGAAGGCGGATATGGTGAATATCCACGGTAGAAAAGCATGTAATAATCTCAAAACGGTGGCCATTCAAACTGACAACCTAACTAGCTGCAGTGCTGAAAGAGCCAAAAACACACAGTATCCTAAACAGAGAGTATCCACAGACGAACCGAATAAGAATCTTACTGTCTACAAAGACATCGAATGGGTGTCGTCAGGTAGCTTTTATACTGCTCGGTACACACTCACTTGTGATTATACTCCACTCTTACAAAAGACCCATCTTGAGAATCTGACTTCCGCATAATTAAGTCAAAATGACATCTATGTCAAAGGGGTTTGATTTCAGAAGAATACAGATGTGTCTTCCCTTTTAGCCCAACCACGCAGATCACTGGGAGTCGACATGATTGCATCATACTGAATTCCATTGAACTGCTTTTCACCCCAACTTGGGAGGAGGCCATTTGGTTGTGCCATACTGGTCCAGTCCAAAGCGGATTCCGACAAAAGAAAAATAAACAATAGGCTTATACACCCTGTATAGCACCCTTGGAATACAGTTAAGTAAAGGCCGGGCCTAG
>JAHWFP010015736.1:48579-59459 GCA_023313725.1 Lithobius niger | reverse complement strand
CAAACCTGGACGGCGTATCACCATCCCCCTATGACCGGGCGGGATGTGAGCACGGCATAACTCAGCATTGGTTGGTTTGTTGGTGTGCACGGCATGTGGGTCCTTTGTTTTAAAGCTGGTTGGAGCCATTGGACTAGTGGCGATGCTTCGATGATGAATCGTTGGGTCCTGGGCTTGGATCTGCCATTCTGATGTGGAGTTGAGCCATTGGACCAGTGGTGACGAAGACTTGGCCGATGAGCACTGTGGCCCCGACGTTCTAGGCTGGTCGAGCAGTTTAGACTGGTGGTGACACTTTGGTGGTGAGCGACGGATCCCCCTTGCCTTCGTGCCGGCAGATCCCCGTTCTAAACCGGAGTCGACCCTTCGGACCGAGTTGCGAGACTGGTACAAACGTAAGCTGTTGCATCGACGATCCCCCAGTCTTCTTATGAGGATGGATCCCTTGCCTTAGGTACGACGTTTCGTTCTAAGCTTGTCGAGCTGTTTGGACTAGTGGCTTTGGTTTGAGATCGGTACGCCGTTCTAAACCGGCTGTTGGACCGAGTAAGCGAGACGAGTGGTGATCATTCTCGTCCTTTGGCTACACTGTTCCGAACTGGTCGAGCTGTTTGGACTTTGGTTGTGGCTTTGGTTGTGGGTCTTGCTAGCGGACCCCACTCCTCGTAAGTCAACCTGGACCGAATTGCGAGACTGGTGACGAGCTGTGTAAGTCCTCGATGTTGGGCTCGATGTTCTAAACTAGGTTGGAGCTGTTTGGACTAGTGGCTTTGCTTGGTGAAGATTGGGACGCCTTTCTAAACTGGGATGAGCCATTGGACCGAGTAGCCAAGACTTGGTGGTGAGCATTCGTTCTCCTTGAGGGTGTGCTGTCTCTGAGCTGCCCCTCTTGTGCTCGGAACTGGTTCGTGATGTTTGCTGCAGGCCTGTGAATCTGGTGAGTCCTGCTGAAAGAGTTAGCGGCTTGGCCCTACCGTAAGCTTCCTCCGTCGGTCTTCGGGCTATGGACGGGTACGCAAGGGTAGCATGTCGGGCCGTGTTTGAGCTCGAGTAGGTGGACGATCCTAACTTGCTTGCTTTGCATGTCTCCGTCTTGGATTGGGAGTGCTCGAGTGGCGGGCGAAGTGGTTGTTGCTTTTTGTTGTTCCCTGGGATGCGTTGACCTGTGGGCAAATGGGTCTGGTGATGTGCTGGCAGAAAGCGCTTGAACCTTAGCGGCTTGGCCCTACCATAAGCTTCCTCCGTCGGTCTTAGGGCTATGGACGGGTACGCAAGGGTAGCATGTTGAGTCGTGTTCAAGCTGGAGTATGCAGACGATCCTAACTTGCTTCTTCCATGTGCGTTCGTGCCCCGGGTTGAGCTTATTAAGTGACAGCTGGGCGTTTCTGAGTCCAGGATGTGTTGGCTGTGGGTGAAAGAGACTGGTGATGTGCTGCTGAAAGAGTTTGTTCCGGCTTGGCCCTACCGTAAGCTTGCTCCGTTGGTCTTCGGGCTATGGACGGGTATGCATGGGTAGCATGTTGAGCCGTGTTTGAGCTTGAGTAAGTGGACTATCCTAACTCGATTGCCTCGTGCCTCTGTGTCTTGGATTTGGATTGGTCTCTGAGCTAGTCGGAGCAGTTGGACTAGTGGCGATGCTTCGGTGGCGAGTGGTACGCCATTCCGAACTGAAGTTGAGCCGCTGGACCGGCAGCAAAGACTTGGCGATGAGCAGCCAGGCAGCTGCTATGCCAGCCGATATGGCAGCTGATATGCCAGAGTCGTGTGCGTCTGGGCATTTCTGAGTTTAGGATGTGTTGGCTGTGGGCGAAAGAGTCTGGTGATGTGCTTATGAAAGAGTTTGAACTTTGACTTAGCCCTACCATAATCTTACTCCGTCGGTCTTCGGGCTGCGGGCGGGCAGGTAAGGGTAGCATGCTGAGCCGTGTTCTGAGCTTGAGTAGGAAGACGATCCTGACTCGTTGCCTCGTGCCTCTGTGTCTTGGATTATAGGAGTGCCTTAGCCGCTCTGTGTCTAGGGAACATTGATGTCGAGTGCGAGAATCGGGTGTGAAAGACTGCGAGCCCGGGGCCTGCCAATCATGTTACTCCGTCAGGTCTTTGATCGTCCCGTGATTCTTCGGAATCTCTCGGGCTCACTGGCTATGTGACGGGTAGGTTTCTGGTAGTATACCGGGCTTGTAGTATGTGAGTGAAAGCCAGCCCGGGGCCTGCCAATCATGTTACTCCGTCAGGTCTTTGATCGTCCCGTGATTCTTCGGAATCTCTCGGGCGCACTGGCTATACGGCGGGTAGGTTACAGGTAGTATACTGGGCTTGGACTGTTTGAGTGAAAGAGCGAACCCGGGGCCTGCCAATTATGTTACTCCGTCAGGTCTTTGATCGTCCCGTGATTCTTCGGAGTCTCTCGGGCGCACTGGCTATACGGCGGGTAGGTTACAGGTAGTATACCGGGTTTGTTGCGAGAAAGAAATTCCCGATTCCCTTCGGTGTCTCTGTGACTTGGATGTGGAGTTGTTATTTGCTGGTGTTGGCCTTGTACCATGCATCGGTGACGCTATCGGCCAAGTGGTTGGCTTGTTGATGAGGACGGCGTGTGGGTCATTTGCTCAAAGCTGGTTGCAGCCATTGGACTAGTAGCGATACTTCGGTGATGAATTGGTGGGCCCTCGCCTTCGGGCTTGGATCTGCCATCCTGATCTGGAGTGGAGCCATTGGACTGGTGGCAAAAGACTTGGCTGATGAGCACTGTGGTCCCGACGTTCTAGGCTGGTCGAGCTGTTTGGACTGGTGGCGATGCTTTGGTGGTGAGCGACGGATCCCCCTTGCCTTCGTGCCGGCAGATCCCCGTTCTAAACCAGAGTCGACCCTTCGGACCGAGTTGCAAGACTGGTGCAAACGTAAGCTGTCCTATCGACGATCACCCAGTATTGTGAGGATGGATCCCTTGCCTTTAGGTTCGACGTTTCGTTCTAAGCTTGTTGAGCTGTTTGGACTAGTGGCTTTGGTGGAAATCGGCACGCCTTTCGAAACCAGCTGTTGGACTGAGTAAGCAAGACGAGCGGTGAGCAATGTCGTCCTTTGGGTGCACTGTTCTGAACTGGACGAGTTGTTTGGACTAGTGGCTTTGGTTGTGGGTCCTGCTAGCGGACCCCACTCCTCGTAAGTCAACCTGGACCGAATTGCGAGACTGGTGATGAGCTGTGTAAGTCCTCGATGTTGGGGTCGATGTTCTAAACTAGGTTAGAGCTATTTGGACTAGTGGCTTTGCTTGGTGATGATTGGGACGCCTTTCTAGCTGGGTTGAGCCGTTGGACCGAGTAGCAAAGACTTGGTGGTGAGCACTCGTTCCCTTGAGGGTGGGCTGTCTCTGAGCTGGTCGGAGCAGTTGGACTAGTGGCGACGCTTTGGTGGTGAGCGACGGATCCCCCTTGCCTTCGTGCTGGCAGATCCCCGTTCTAAACTGGGTTGAGCCGCTGGACCAGCAGCAAAGACTTGGCGACGAGCAGCCTGGCCTCATCTTCGGGCTTGGAAGGTTCTAAGCTGTTTGAGCCATTTGGACTGGTGGCAACGCTTTGGCAGTGAGCTGTGGGTTCGTCCTGTAGTACATCTCCAGAGTGCTGCCGGACCTAGTGGCAATAGTGGCGGTGGCCCTTTAAGCTCGGAGAGGTCTCTTGGAACTGGTCGGAGCAGTTGGACTAGTGGCTTCGTTTTGGTGACGAGTGGTACTCCATTCTGAACTGTAGCTGAGCTATTGGACCTGCAGCAAAGACTGGTTGGAACTTGTTGAAAGGCAGTCGTTTCGAGCGTTGCCAGTGCTATACTAAAGTGGGTGTTTGACGAGACATTCATGAACTAGCTAGCTGACGAGGTGGCTAGGCGTCGAACATTGGGACGTTCGTGTTTTTCGACGAGTTCCTTAGTGTAGTGATCCACCTGAGGCCCGTCTTTCCTTCTGGTCTCGAAGGTTAGGCGATCGATGACTGTGGATCATGAGGGTGTGGTGGTGGGGCAGAGACCACTACTTACAAGCCTGAGGATGACCCTTACTGGATGATGACTTGGATGATGACTTGGCATGTGGCTAAGTCCAAAAAATGGGACTTTGTACTGAGGGGATGGACTTGGTCTCGACCATCCCTGAATCAAAAGAGACCCGCATACTAGCCAAGCTCCGCAATGGTGGAGTTTGGCTTTTTTTTTAACCCTTATGGTGACGGTTAACATCGCAATACCCAGAGAATTTGGCTAAGTCCAAGTCTTGCCAGACTCTGCAATGAGGCAGGGTTTGGCTTTTTTTCTGACCTTTTTTTCATTACCCAATATGGTGACGGTTAACATCGCAATACCCAGAGAATTTGGCTAAGTTCCACCCAAAGAAAACCCCACACCCCGCCGTCACCTGAGACCTGGCATTCGTCGCGGTTTCAGGCTCGGATTGAGTACCTGAAGCCACGACGAATACCGGGTCCAGTGTCAGTGAGGTTTGGGGCTTTTAGTCTTTTCCTGAAAAGTCAAAGTCACAGTTAGGCAAAGGGAAAACATAATTCTGAACAAAGGTTACAAGGTTTATTCGGCGTTGGCTGTACAAAGCTATACAAGTTCAATGAAAATTCAGCCTAAAAATCGAGATCCAGGCGATCTTGATGCAGCTGCCAACAAGTTCGTCCACCGTGCCTTCTTCTCGAGCTTTCGTCCGTGCACACGTTCGTGCGACAAGTTGCGCACCACCAGATGGTCTCGTGCCGTTCCTGTCTGTACTTCCTGCACACCTGGCATCTGCGGCTCCTCGTACTCTTTTCGTGGCGATGACTGGTACCCAAAATGGCTGGAAGTCTTATGAGGCGTGTCTTGCGTACTCGGTTGATGAGTTGGTTGGCCAGCGATCTTCGGTAAGTCAACTGGGAGCGTTTGCCAGCCCTATTGAGGCCGCAGACCATGACCATGTTGAGCCTGGCATTGACGAGAATCTGGTTGAGCTTTTGGAAGAAAAGGTAGCGGTGCCATCTAATCGACCTCCTGCCGACATAGAACGAGGAGATGAGGTGATTGGCCATGTCCACGCCATTCATGGTCTCCGTGTAAGTCATGGCTGCCGGTGGACAAGTGACTAGGTGTTTCTGGCCCCCGATGAGTCTTCCGACGGTACATTTTCCGGCCAAGGGATCCACGTGGGTGCTGAGTAGAGGGACGGCCTTGGTGTCACACCAGATGCTCAGCAGTAGCCGGCCGCTCTGACGCAGGATACTGTCACCACGTTCGTGCTCTTTCTTGAATTTGCGCAACTCCTCCGTGAACTCGTATGGCATTCCGGCAGCATTGGCGCGTAGGCTCCCGCATCCGAAGGTTCCTAGCTTGGTGTAGAGGACCTGAAACAGCAGTGCCGAAGTGAAGCGGTTGTCACAGACGATGGTGTAACCCTGGTTGAGGTAGTGGCGCGCGGTGTAGATCGTTGTGTGAGCCATCTTGTTGTTCTCGAGTTCCTTAGCGGGGTCTTGGGCGGGGTCAATGGCCATGTGGCGCTTTTTTCCAATGTGTGCCTCGTCGTTGAGTATGTAACCGTCGAACGGGTCGCAGAGAGTGAAGTGTTCAAAGCCGACCTTGATGGGCTTCTTGGGCTGGTATACCTTGATCTTGGATCTTCCAGTGTATGCAGTCATTGACTCGTCTATGCAGAGAACTGATCCGGGGTTCCTGCACTTGCGGAATGCCTGGTTGATAGCCTCCATCATCGGTCGAACCTTCATTATTGCGTCCATGTCCTCCTTGGCCTTCTGCTCTTCCATGGCTTGCCTGGTCGTGGGCGATGCAGTCTGGGGATCGGTACCAGTGAAAGACGGTTCTTCGGACAGCCGAAAGTTGTTCCAAATTTGATTGAACCTTGTTCTGGTCATGGTCGATCTGATGGAGTGGTTTCCCAGGTCTGGGGACGTGGACCAATACTGCGCCATCTCCGGCAAGTCGTTGTAACCCATGATTATCAGTATTCCGATGAAAGCCAGCAACTCGTTTTTCGTCAATGGTACCCAAGCGGGAGTGGGATGTGGTTTCTTCCGTTTCGGCGATGTTTGGCAGGCTTGCGTGGTTGTCGTTACTGCTGGGTCTTGGCTGGAGTTGGAGTTGGAAGTGGCCTCTGCTTGTTCCCCTGGCTGAGGGAGTTGCGACGATACGACCGTTGAAGGTGTCTCCTTGGCAGCTGGCTCTTGGCTAGAGTTAGCCCCTGCTTCTTCCCTTTGGATTTGCGCTGGCTGGATCGGCGACGTTGACGACGAGGACTCTGACTGGCTCCTGAGTGTCTTGTCCACCTCTGCACACATCTGCTCTAGCACCAACCGTCCTGTGCTCAGATCTTCTGGGGGTTTTGTTCTCGAGTCTTCTGGGGATTGTACTGGTGGAGCGCTTGGCTGAGACTGTTGTTGGCTGAAACGGTGATTGACATATTGGGTTATCCTGGCGTGGCGCATCTCCTGGAGGTAGCAACTTCGAGGAGGCAATAATCGTGTCCTTTTTTGCTCGGGTGGCTCGGGGAACATATTACTTCTGTAGATCTTGTCGTACAGTACGACTCGCCAGCGTCGTTTCATGGCTTCTAGTTTACTCGGTTCCAGTGACGGTGGCGGTGATTGTGGGGGTGGTGGCTCGACTACGTTGGCTGTCGTTGTGGTGGCTCTTTCTTCCTCCTCATCTGACGAAACGAATCTACCTGAAAGACCCCGAGGGAAGGGAACGATTCCTCTTTTGGTTCGTCTCATAAATGGCCGCGCCTGCGATGTTGCGACTTTGGCTTTTGGCTTGGTATTTTGGCTGGACGACGAGACCGCCTCTGCTGGTGTGGGACGTAGTAGGACCGACCAACCGGGCTCATATGTGGGCAACGTCGCTTCTGATGATTGCCTTGGCATGGGAGTAGAGGTTTCTGTTAAGGTTCGAGGTCGTGGTGGGCTTTCTGGCCTTAGCGGTCGTGATGGACTGTCTGGCCTTGCTGCTTCCTCCTCACTGCTAGACGTCGTAAGGCAGGCGTCGGCATCGTCCTCTGACTCGGTTTCTTTTAGTTCGTCATCTAACTCATCCTCATCTGATTCTTGGCTGCTGCCTTCATAGTAGTCCTCATTTTCCTCGCAGTAATATGGGTAGTCTGATTCGTCCTCCTCCTCCTCGGCGACATCTGTTTCTGGCATTGGCGGCTGTGCTTGGCTTGACCCGGCTTCTTCCATGTGGACGTCTGGTTGTGGTATTCCCAGCTGTGGTTCAGTCGGAATTCCAGTGAGTGGCAAAAACTGGCAGTAAGTGATGTGGGGTGGTGATGGACGTGGCTCCCCTTGAGTCGAAGTCCCTGCATTGCCTTTTGGTCCTGGTGTGTTGGCTGACGTGACGTTCCGTGTGCTGCGTCTGGCATTGCTGGCCCTGTCGTCCATGAATTGGTTGGTCCTCCTTATGATGAAATCTGCAGTCTCCCCGAATAATTCCATGAAAAAATCCAATTCCTTGCTCTTCTTGTTGCATCTGCCAATGTAGCCCATTGGAGGTCCCGAGAAACCTTTCTTGTCCTGGTACTCGCTCAGCTCTTCCGTCCAAACCCGATGAAGTTGCCTCCGATTCTTGCCGGCCCTAGACTTCTCTACTACGGCGTAGCTGGGAAAGTCGTCCATCGGCGCCTCTGCAGCCATCATCCTGTTTGCCCGCTTCTGGTCGAAGAAATGCTTCACATGCGGCGGGTAGGCCATTATATACGGCCACGCGTGACCACTGCACATCGCTTCTGCTCAAATGTATGCAAGATCGAGAAGTAGTTGCCACATGACGCAACGTTGTGCAATATTGTGCAACACCCGCGGAACCCGCATCTGGGTGCGGGATAGCAGGATGTGATTGCACCACGCGGAAACAGCAACCGGTCGTGAAGGGCAATGGGCCTCAGATTGCCAGACACTGCAAGGGATCATCAATTGAGTGGCTTTCGATAAAGCCGCGTGCCGTTGTTGCGAACATGGTGTTTGGCATCGGAAATTAGGGAGCACGGCGGACAAGCCCACGCCTTGCTGCCCGACATGCGGGTTCGAGACCAAAAAAACAAAAAAGGCCGGAAACAACATGAGAAAGGAGTGGCAGCGTGGTTGTCGGATGTAGAATGGAATTTCCGAGGGAAAAGCTGATCAATGGACATGTTACATGGATCCCAGTTTGCTAGATGTTCCCGAGACAGTGTTGCCGAATGGTTAGCACTGCATTTGACCGAACTAAAAAGTGAAACTGGCGCCTCTTCTGGTAGAGTTTGGAATCAATATTTTGACCCAACAAAAGGGTTGATTGGGTAGCATAGTTTTGTAATTAGCAACGCATTTGACCCAACTAAAAAGTAAAATTGGTGCCTATGGTGGTAGAGTTTGGATTCAATATTTTGACCAAACAATAGGGTGTTTGGATATGCATAGTTGGGCAATTAGCACCATATTTGACCCAACAAAAATGAAAATAGCGCCTCTGTGGTAGAGTTTCGAACTAATATTTTGACACAATAATGGGGTTGTTTGGCTACGAATAGTTGGGTAATTAGCAATGCATTTAACCCAACTAAAAAGTGAAATTGGCGCCTATGGCAGTAGAGTTTAGATTCAATATTTTGACCCAACAATAGGGTTGTTTGGGTATACATAGTTGGGTAATTAGCACTGCATTTGACCGAACTAAAAAGTGAAACCAGCGCCTCTTCTGGTAGAGTTTGGAATCAATATTTTGACCCAACAATAGGGTTGTTTGGGTATGCATAGTTGGGTAATTAGCAACGCATTTGACCCAACAAAAAAAGTGAAATTGGCGCCTATGGCGGTAAACTCTGGATTCTACCCAAACAACCCTTTTTTTGGGTCAAAATACTGATTTAAACTCTACTAAAAGAGGCGCCAATTTCACTTTTTAATTGGGTGAAATGCGTTGCTAATTACCCATCTATGGATGCCGAAACAACCCTTTTGTTTGGGCATCCATAGATGGGTAATTAGCAACGCATTTGACCCAATCAAAAAGTGAAATTGGCGCCTCTTGTGGTAGAGTTTGGAATCAGTATTTTGACCCAACAAAAGGGTTGTTTGGGTATGCATAGTTGGGTAATACGCATCGCATTTGACCCAACTAAAAAGTGAAATTGGCGCCTCCTGTGGTAGTTTGGAACGAATATTTTGACCCAACAATAGGGTTGTTTGACTACGCATAGTTGGGTAATTAGAACTGCATTTGACCGAACGATAAAGTGAAACCGGCGCCTCTTCTGGTTGTGTTTGGAATCAATATTTTGACCCAACAATAGGGTTGTTTGGGTATGCATAGTTGGGTAAAAAGCAACGTATTTGACCAAACTAAAAAGTGAACTTGGCGCCTCTTGTGGTAGAGTTTGGAATCAATATTTTGGCCCAACAATAGGGTTGTTTGGTTATGCATAGTTGGGTATTTAGTAACGCATTTGAACCAACTAATAGTAAAACTGGCACCTCTTGTGGTAGAATTTAGAGTCAATATTTTGACCCAAGAATAGAGTCGTTTGGGTATGCATAGATGGGTAATTTGCACCGCATTTAACCCACTTAAAAAGTGAAATTGGCGCCTCTTGTGGTAGAGTTTGGAATCAATATTTTGACCCAACAAAAGGGTTGTTTGGGTATGCATAGTTGGGTAATTAGCAACGCATTTGAACCAACTAAAAAGTGAAATTGGCGCCTATAGCGGTAGAGTTTGGATTCAATATTTTGACCCAACAATAGGGTTGTTTGGATATGCATAGTTGGGCAATTAGCACCGTATTTGACCCGACTAAAAAGAGAAATTGGCACCTCTTGTGATAGACTTTGGAATCAATATTTTGACCCAACAAATGGGTTGTTTGGGTATGCATGCATAGTTGGGTATTTAGCAACGCATTTGACCCAACTAAAAAGTAAAATTGGCGCCTCTTGTGGTAGTTTAGAAACAATATTTTGACCCAACAAAAGAGTTGTTTGGGTATGCATAGTTGTGTAATTAGCAATGCATTTGACCCAACTAAAAAGTGAAATTGGTGCCTATGGCGGTAGAGTTTGGATTCAATATTTTGACCCAACAATAGGGTTGTTTGGGTATGCATAGTTGGACAATTAGGACCGCATTTGACCTAACTAAAAAGTGAAACTGATGCCTCTTGTGGTAGAGTTTGGAATCAATATTTTGACCCAACAAAAGGGTTGATTGGGTATGCATAGTTGGGTAATTAGCAACACATTTGACCCAACTAAAAAGTAAAATTGGTGCCTAGGCTGGTAGAGTTTGGATTCAATATTTTGACCAAACAATAGGGTTGTTTGGATATGCATAATAGCCAATTAGCACCATATTTCACCCAACAAAAAATGAAAATAGCGCCTCTGTGGTAGAGTTTTGAACTAATATTTTGACCCAATAATGGGGTTGTTTGGCTACGAATAGTTGGGCAACTATAGCACTGCATTTGACCGAACTAAAAAGTGAAACCGGCGCCTCTTCTGGTAGAGTTTGGAATCAATATTTTGACCCAACATTGGGGTTGTTTGGGTAAGCATAGTAGGGTAATTAGCATCGCATTTGACCCAACTAAAAAGTGAAATTGGCGCCTCTTGTGGTAGATTGGAACGAATATTTTGACCCAACAATAGGGTTGTTTCGCTACGCATAGTTGGGTAATTAGCACTGCATTTGACCGAACTAAAAAGTGAAACCGGCGCCTCTTCTGGTTGTGTTTGGAATCAATATTTTGGCCCATCAAAAGGGTTTTTTGGGTATGCATACTTGGGCAATTAGCAACGCATTTGACCCAATTAAAAAGTGAATTTGGCGCCTCTTGTGGTAGAGTTTGGAATCAATATTTTGACCCAATA
>JAHWFP010015736.1:34701-48569 GCA_023313725.1 Lithobius niger | reverse complement strand
CTCTTGTGGTAGAGTTTGGAATCAATATTTTGACCCAATAATAGGGTTGTTTGGGTATGCATAGTTGGGTAATTAGCAACGCATTTGGCCCAATTAAAAAAGGAAATTGTCACATCTTGTGGGAGAGTTTGGAATCATTCTTTTAACCCAACAATAGGGTTGTCTGGGTGTGCATAGTTTGGGAATTAGCACCGCATTTGACCCAACTAAAACGGTAAATTGGCGCCTCTTGTGGTAGAGTTTGTATTCAATATTTTGGCCCATCAAAAAGGTTGTTTGGGTATGCATACTTTGGTAATTAGCAACCTATTTGACCAAACTAAAAACTGAAATTGGTATATCTTGTGGTAGAGTTTGGAATCAATATTTTGCCCCAACAATAGGGTTGTTTTGTTATACATAGTTAGGTAATTAGCACTACATTTGACCAAATTGTGAACCAACAGCAGGGCTGTTTAGCTATAAAAAGTTGCGTAATTAGCAATGGTTTTGACTCAATTAAAAAGTGGAAATGGTGCCTCTTTTGTCAGACTTTGGAATTAATATTTTACCCAACAATATGGTGGTTTTGCTATACATATTAGGGTAATCAGCAATGCATTTGACCAATCTCAAAATTTATTAGCACCTCGTGTCGCAGAGTTTGGAAGTAATATTTTGACCCAACTATTCTTTCGCTATGAAAGGTTTGGGAATTACCATGCGTTTGACCCAACTAAAAAATGAACTTGGCGCCTCTTGTAGTAGAATTTGGAATCAATATTTGGCCCAACAAAAGGGTTGTTTGGCTATGCATAGTTGGGTAATTAGCAATGCATTTGACCCAACTAAAAAGTGAAATCGGCGCATCTTGTGGTAGAGTTTGGAATCAATATTTTAGCCCAACAATAGGGTTGTCTGGGTGTGCATAGTTGGGTAATTAGCACCGCATTTGACCCAACAAAAACGGTAATTTGGCGCCTCTTGTGGTAGAGTTTGTATTCAATATTTTGGCCCATCAAAAGGGTTGTTTGGGTATGCATACTTGGGTAATTAGCAACGTATTTGACCCAACTAAAAGTGAAATTGGTATATCTTGTGGTAGAGTTTGGAATCAAAATTTTGCCCCAACAATAGGGTTGTTTCGTTATACATAATTAGGTAATTAGCACTGCATTTGACCAAATTGTGAAGTGTAATTTTCACTACTTGCGGCATAATTTGCAGGTATTATTTTGAAGCAACAGGAGGGCTGTTTAGCTATAAAAAGATGCATAATTAGCAATGGTTTTGACTCAACTGAAAAGTGGAAATGGTGCCTCTCTTGTCAGACTTTGGAATTAATATTTTAGCCAACAATATGGTGGTTTTGCCATACATATTTGGGTAATCAGCAATGCATTTGACCAATCCCAAAATTTATTAGCACCTCGTGTCGCAGAGTTTGGAAGTAATATTTTGACCCAACTTTCTTTAGCTATGAAAGGTTGGGGAATTACAATGCATTTGACCCAACTAAAAAATGAACTTAGCGCCTCTTGTAGTAGAATTTGGAATCAATATTTTGGCCCAACAATGGGGTTGTTTGGGTATGCATAGTTGCGTAATTAGCAATGCATTTGACCCAACTAAAAAGTGAACTTGGCGCCTCTTGTAGTAGAATTTGGAATCAATATTTGGCCCAACAAAAGGGTTGTTTGGCTATGCATAGTTGGATAATTAGCAATGCATTTGACCCAACTAAAAAGTGAAATCGGCGGATCTTGTGGTAGAGTTTGGAATCAATATTTTAGCCCAACAATAGGGTTGTCTGGGTGTGCATAGTTGGGTAATTAGCACCGCATTTGACCCAACAAAAACGGTAAATTGGCGCGTCTTCTGGTAGAATTTGTATTTAATATTTTGGCTCATCAAAATGGTTGTTTGGGTATGCATAGTTGGGTAATTAGCAACGCATTTAACCCAACTAAAAGTCAAAATGGTATATCTTGTGGTAGAGTTTTGAATCAATATTTTGCCCTCACAATAGGGTTGTTTGGTTATACATAGTTGAAAAATTAGCACTGCATGTGGCCAAATTGTGAAGTGTAATTTTCACTGCTTGTGGCAGAGTCTGCAGTTAATATTTTGACCCAACAGTAGGGCTGTTTAGCTATAAAAAGTTGAATGATTAGCAATGGTTTTGACTCAACTGAAAAGTGGAACTGGTGCCTCTTTGTCAGACTTTGGAATTAATATTTTACCCAACAATATGGTGGTTTTGCTATACATATTTGGATAATCAGCAATATATTTGACCGATCTCAATATTTATTAGCACCTCGTGTCGCAGAGTTTGGAAGTAATATTTTGATCCAACTTTCTTTAGATAAAAAATGTTGGGGAATTAGCAATGCATTTGATCCAACTTAGCTGTGGGACTATGAATCTGACTTCAAGGGTGAATGAATTTATATGATGACTGGATATTCTCGCTGGAAACTTAATCTTACTCAATAAAGAGGTGACTGAATTTACGGGGGAAGTATATAAACTTTCTAGCTATAACTATAAATCTGACTGTAAGGGAGAAATAAATTAGAATATTTAGTTTCCCTTCTAGTAAACTTGGTCCCGTCATTATTTATACGATTGACTTGCCAGCTATAATATTTAATCACTCTTGTATATTTCTTTCCCCTTGCAATCCTAACCCCAGGCTGTGCTGGAACATGTAGCCCCCACCTGGAAACTCAGTCCCCCCATCAGATTCTAAGTAGTTTTTGGTTTTTGGCTAGTTTTCATGTGGTGTCTGTGGGGGGGGGGAATGGTGCCTTTTTCCATAAGTGGGAACTAATTTACTAATTTCCTAGCGAAATTTGTCCCCTGGGAACAATTTCTTTCTAAAAAATTTCCTAAGAAGAATTGCTTAGTAACGCTGATAAGTTTTGGATACTTTTGACATTTTGATACATCACGTCAACTCTGGCCTCTGAAGCTATAATCACAAGGTGTTTGTGCCCACAAACGAATTGAGATAAAAAAAAAAACCCAAAAATGACCACAGGAGAAAACAGCGTCGGAAAAAAGCAGAGGTAAAAAAGCTAAAGTTAAAAGACGCTGTTTAGGGGATCCAAAGAAAAATAACGTCTTGGGAAAGGCCACTTGAAACGTGCTTCATGTACTTCATCTAGTGAAAGTAAAGCCAATACAACTGACAAAACCTAAACTAACAACATAAAATAAAAATAAGAACCAATTTTTTTAATCCTTTGGTGGTCTTTTTCTAAGGCATTTTTCCCGTGGCTTTTTTTTCGTGCACGGATTAAACACCACAATGCCCTTGAAGAAGTCCAAAGGAGTGTTACCAAAAACTGGTGGCGGGCGTAAATCTCTGATATGCCCTAAGGCTGTGAATACTTTAAATTCATTCAATTTGGTCGCCATTACCAAGATGAAGTAAAATTCTAAAATTCCAAATTCGCAAAAGTAAAAATTAAACCAGTTGTGGATGCCCATCTATTTCATAGTTGAATAATATAGAGCGATAAAAACAATCCTTGTGCCGAGTTTTCCTAACTGAGGGGTGTCATTCTGCAAAGAAAGACGGTAAGTGTGAATAAATGTCGTGTTTTTTCACACTTACCGTCTTTCGTTACAGAATGTCGCCCCTAAGGAAAAATCATCGGCCAAGGTCGCCTAATGGTTAGCACGACCATTTCATGTGCAAGAGGTCCTGTGTTCGATCCTGACCTCAACCACCCCTGGTATTTTCGGGAAGAGAAGAGCCCTGTGATGCCTCATGCTCATGTCGATTGTGGCATGTAAAAGATCCTAGTAATTTCTGATTGGAATTACCTAGCAAGATTGTCCCTCTCTTCTTCTGGTGCCATGGCTTCGGCTGGGAGCGCGGCAAACCTACAGCCCTCGGAAAATCAGCACAAGTTTTTTTTTTCGTTCCACTATGAAATATTTCACTATATGAAGTATTCCACTATGAAATAGTAGTCATTAATAATGTTAATACTTTTAAAAACACTTTGGGTTCGTGCTAACCCCCCCCCCAACCCCCCAAACAAATTCTTCGGGACGAGAAGGGCCCTTTAGTGTCTCGTGCTCGTGTTGACAGTAGTGCTGCCAGCAAATCCCAGACCGGGGGAAGGGGAGGGGGGAACAAAGAACAAAGAACAGGGGAACAAAGAACATTTTTGGCAGTTTGCAGTATTAAACTTAATAATTCGTTGACTTCTATTGTTTACTGTGAATTTCATCTATTTAACAAACAAATAACAACAAACATGTATTTAACCTTGAGACGTTCTATTAAAAAAAATATCGAATATGTGTCTTTTTTTAACAAATGATGGGCGCATGTTGCATACCTAAATTAACCCCCATTTCAAGTTTCAAATCGAAACGACTTGCTCCTTTCAGATTTAATGTCATTGCTTAATGAATCGTAGAATAGTTTGCGCTTGACGTCACTAAAACACTTCAGAGTCAGCGATACGGGATGATATCGTTTTGTAAATTCGGCGAACCGGGAGTCGGCGAAACGAGAGTGTACCCTGTAGTCCAGGTTGGGCCGTAACTGTTTCAAGTCTATCTTGAACCCACTGCCGGGACCGCAGCTCGACAAACAAAAAAAAGTGTAATTTGTTGTAGGGGTTTTTAGTACGTGTGGGAGCTGCCCCAATGCCAACCCCACAGTGATGGGACTTGCTTGACAATGTGCCGTGGTGCTTGCCAAGGGTTTGCGGGAATTCCAAATTAACCTTAACCGATGGAACAAGGCTGGTAGTCGTGGTTCAGTTTTGTTTTAGTTTAATGTTAAATATGAGCGATCGTGTGCTCAGGCTCGCCTGAAGTTCAAGGGCGACACTAACCTTATCTTAGGGCTTTAAATGGAATGTCAACGGCATTAGGCTTACTTGGGAAAATTTGGATTAGTTAGTTTCGGGCTATTTCATACGTTGACTGCTAAACTAAGTAGCTACGGGGTTGTAGTGCTGAACTAGCAACAGGGTTGGTCTGGCTTGAATTTAAGTTCGGCGATTGGGGGAAATTAAGAAAAATTCTAACTATAGGGCCGAAATTACCTTTGGATACGGATGGAATTTTTGGTTAATAACTAATTGTTGGGAGCACCCGGCGCAAGACCAAGCTAACTCGAGCCGCTACAATTGATGTCAAGCATTATGTATATACAGACAAATCATAACTATGTCTTGTTACAACAATTGATCAAATAGGATTATTTCAACTAACAATGAGTATTAATTTTGGAGGACAATGGCACATTACAATTTGACGTCATGTGGACTTCAGGCTTGTTAGATTTCACAAATGACGTCATCAGCGTAACCTTGCTGGGGTGGTATAATTTCAACGTTAAAATCCGGAATTAAACTTTAAAATCCTGGGGTTTTGGTACCTTTTCATTGATTTTGGCGTATTGAAAAAAAAAGCATTGAGGCCGACAAAAAATTAACCTGCGATAATTTAAATCATGCTGTTAGATCCCAGCCTATTGGGTGACAAACAGAAGAAAGTGTAATTTTAAGGAGTCACAGATTAGAGAACGACCGCCCCACTGTCATACTCTAATCTTGGGTAAAGTTGGATTCGTTAGGGTTCGTTAATTAGGTCCACAGTAACAGATTAATGCTTATTTTTCTACGAATTGACCGGGACTGGAATCTTTCAAACCTTGATCTTGTCGCCGGGACCAGAGACACTGCCTTTATGTTTAAAAATCGATGAAGGTAAAATTTTGAAAAACCGTTAAAGAATTTTTCATAATGTGCAGAAAATATTCAAAGGAAAAGTGCCCTGGCCCAAAAAAAAGTAATAATAATAAATAAATAAACGACCAAAAAAAAATTAGGGTAGACCTAAACAAAGAGGTTAGTTTGGTTTGATTATATCAGAATAGGTGATTTAATTTTGTTTTAATTATGTGTATATGACGTTCTCGGGCCTCGGTTTTTTTTTCTTGCGTTTTTTCCCCCATGGGCTTGGTTTATCTGTACTAATTTTTTCCGTGGACTTTTTTCTTTATCAGCAGCGTCCCCCCCCCCCCCTAGTTCCAGTTAAACTATTGGTTCTGCGATAATTGGTGTAATGTTTAAAACAACATGAGTAAATCGTGCCAAAAAAAATTATTAAAAAAAATCAGGTTTATTTAAGCAGATAATAATTAAATGAGTAATAAACAATAGATTATCATTACAAACAGCAACAGCCAACATGTACGGCTGGCCTTGTTGTAAACACCACTGAGAAATACTGAATGAACATCATTTAAGGCCAGCTGGAGTTGGAATTCTGAGTGTCTGCTTAATTCAACGACGTTAACTTAAAGGGGTATTAAGCAGGTCATACAATACCCGAAGCCCTCTGAAAGTAGCCTTTTTAGTTACTTTAGACCTTAAAACGCATTTCCGCAGGCATACCTTCAAAAAGTGCAGGTGCACTTAAGTTTCCAAATGCACGTGAATAGCGAAGTTGAACTTGAATTTTATGCACTGGCTTTATCCACTCGGCCCTGTTTTGGTTGCTTTGCTCTGGTTGGGTTCGCTGCAGAGTGCCCTTTTCGTGACTGGCCTTGGTAATTTTCATCCTTTTGACAAGCTGCTCACACCAAAATTGGCTGGATTCATGATTTGTTTGACATTTATTGCCAAAAAATAAGTTTACAACTCGTACAACAAGAACCATTTCGCACCCTTAGATGATTTTAATGGATTTACGTTAGCCTCGAGAATCGAGCCGAACTGCACTTGTTTTCGAACCGACAACAGTAACCACTTGGTTGTGCCTGCTCACTATGTTCAGGGTACAGAGGACCCACTCATAAAGATCGATTTGCTTGTGGTGATAAACTTTTTATCATGGTAATAAAAATTTGAGAGCCTATTAGTCATAAAGTCCAATCACTAGCAACCCAAAAATTCAAAAAATATCACACATAAATATATATACATAAATCGTTGCAAATCAGGTACATATAAGTAAAATAAGACAAGCAGCAAAAATCATACCCTTGAAGAAGAACTGGGTTACCAGATCAAATTCAAGACACTCCACTATGACGAAACGCGCGTGGATAATTAGTGTGTCACCCCCAACCCCATGTGGCGGTTTAGGATTTTTTGCCCCCAGCTACACACATTTTTTGCCTTCCCTCCCCCCTCTTTTTTAACTGCTTATGCATGTAATGCATAAAGCAGTTATTGAAATACAGTCGGGGAGAAAAAGGGGCTTGCGGCGTGAGCTATTGTTAAATGACATTACGTCCCACTCAAGTTGTTTATTTGAACGGGTTATGCCTATCACCTTTACCGTATGGCCGGAAGTGACTGAAATATTAGTCGATTTTTCATGATTTCGATAAGAAGACGTGCCAGCAAAATGAAGGCGTTGTTATTGAACAGTTTGTGGCTAAATCGTTTGCGTATGAAGGGTTGTAGGTCCTTGACTAAAAATTCTTGCCAATTATATTTCTGTATGAAAAAAAAAAGTTGAACCGGAAACGGCCCAGCTTATTTCAGGTTTTGACAACACGCACGGAAAACGGAATTATATCTGTTGTTGGGCTATTGGCGAATCACTGGGGAAAAAATGGCAGCTACTTTATCGGTTCGCCGGGAAGGCATCCTAGGATTGTGTATTGGCAATTCGTGTAGTTATGTGGCTCCTGTTAATCAGGTAATTATTGTATAATCGATTATATAGTTTAACAGTTTGTTGTAGTATGATCAATTCGACGAAGGTGTGAGACAACGGGATAGTGCATACTACGTGCGTAGCTAACGGAATAAAGGCAGAATTATAAATTCATTCCACGATCCCTTTCGATAGTAAAATAAACAATAGAGGGAACAAGTTTACTTTACGCGGCTTATGGGAAGAAGAAGAGCTCCTCACCGATTGATCTCTCGTTGAGCTAGGATGACGTAAAACGATCAACTGAACAACATTTTCGCATAAAATTGTTGGGGTAAAGGCTTCGTTAGGCCGTCAGAAATTATTGAAAGCCACACTCTTTGTGCTAACGGAAGAGAGGTCGTTTTCTTCCCATGTTCTCAGCAGATATTTTTTTTCCGTAAACAGTTCAGATAGGTAGGTTGTTATTGTCAGTTTCGTGTGGTTTTGTTTTTATTGTCGGTTAGGTTAGGAACCGGCTTCGGCATTTCACTTGAGGTAATGAACTGGTTGGGGTTTGGCGTTTCACTTGCCGGACTTCCGCCCAGTTTCATGCTTTCTGGAGCGGCGCAGTGCTAACTTTGGACCTTCACCACGCGGCCAAACGATGCGTTTGCCCCAAAAGTGGAAGAGGAAAACATTACTCAGCAGGTAATTCTTAGTCCATTAAAAAAAAATCGGACGAGAGCCCGTTTTCTTCCCATGTTCCCTATACACACATGGCCCGAAATTCGAAAAAAGAGAAAAAAAGCTATAGCCTTTAATTTTCACGGAAGGCACTACAAATTGATCCCAAATTGCGGAAACTCGTTAAATCTTCATTAACATAACCTAACCAATTAACTGCCCCAGTATGAAATGCCAAACCCCAACCAGTTAACTACCTCAGTATGAAATGCAAGACCCCAAACTTACCTAACCTAACCTAACTGACAATAACAACAAAACCACACAAAACCTCACGAAACTCACAATAACAACCCGTCTATCGGAACCACCCTATAGAGAGCTTTGTCTTTCGTCTATGAAAATAACAAGGTTGCGATTTTTTGCATAAGCAGTGTACGTATTTTTTCATGAATATCTTGTTTAAATTTTATTTTGGAGATCTACGATCAATTAAAACACAATAAGACAATGATAAAAAAAAAAAGGTTGTTGGTTTCTTAGGTGGTGGAACTTAAACTTAAATTGCCCTGCCTGGGCTATAGCCTCCTGAGCCCCCATGAATAGGGATTTGAGTTCAGCAGTACAGTTGGGGTTTTCAAACGATGTGCTACATTATAGCTCTAAGTAGACTAGCCTAGCTAGCAAAGTGAGCCAAACCAACCAACAGACTGCAAGGCCAGTCTTCAATGCAGACTGCTTGCTTCGTTTACCCTTTACCTTGTGATTTCTTCTTTACTATAAACATTTTCTCGTCACTAAAAATTCACGTCTGTAGCCTAGTTCCTGTTAATTTTAGTTACTATCTCTTAAAACATTTGTTGAAGTTGAAGTGAGGGTTAACGTTAACCTTTTGGCTAAACTCGGTAATAAGGGAAAATGGTGATGTCCATCACGAAATAAGTTGAGGGCTAAGCAAAATTTAGCCTCAAGGTCGAGGACTAATTTAATACTGAGTAGTTAGCCCCGAGATGTAAAAAGCGGTGATATCCATCCAGGATTAGCGTTATTCCTGAGATTTAACAACATTTTAACATAAGTATATCGAGGGCTAATTTAACCTGAAGGTCGAGGTCTAATGAGTAAAGAGCTAACAAAACCCCAACTTAGTCCAACATGGATATCACCAACTTTTTTCTCCAATGCACTAACTCCCAGGTCAAGGGTTAGTTAGATCAGGCCTAAGGTAATCCGGGGCTAGTTCAGACCTCAACTGGATATCCCCACCGTTAGGTTGCGTATTCTCCTAAAGTCTATTCCGAATTGTTTTTCATTAAAAAAAACGATAGATGTAAAAGCCTCGGGAAAAAAAAACTCGGAAAAAAAAGGAGAAGGAAAAAAATCCTATAAAAAAAACCGCGGAAAAAAACCGTGAAAAATAAAGTCAATACAGAAATAAGCCAGCAAAACAAATCAGGTGTAAAATCTCTAAATAACACTGCCTAAACTGCCTAAGGCCGCCCGCGCATTGAGCGACTTGGCCGCGCGGCCAGGTCGCTGCAGCCAATGAGAATGCTTACCGTTTATGTAAAACCACGCACTAATAATTTTCATTGGCTGCAGCAACCTGGCCGCGCGGCCAAGTCGCTCAGTGCGCGGTCGGCCTAAATACGGCTTGTGTGCATTCGTTAGCTGATTGCTGCTCGATCAAGGTTAACTTACTACCTTTTGAATCATATTTAATGGTAAAATCGAAGTCACAAGATTCCTCCCAAATTCCTTTAATGGATCCTCCCAAGTTACTTTTCTGGGGAGCAACGGTCGTCCATAGTGAGAGACAATTCGTGACATCACGAAGGTTCCACGATAACTGGAATAAAAGGGGATGTGGGGGGGGGGGGGGAGGAAGGGAGCGTCGGGAGTTATAAATTTTCTTCAAATTGCGTAATTGTGGAAGGAAGGGATGGAGTATTGAATTTGGTCGACTACAGATAATTAAAAGAAAATTCGGGATAACATAAGTTTACTCAAAATTTCTTTAATTTTGTTTGAGAGCTATGTTTCTTTCCACAAACTTTGGTAGTTTTTTACCCAATGTGTTGTACCCCCCCCACTTACCACCAAAAAAAAATAGATAAGGTGTATAAAAAACAAAGAAACAAGTTCTGGCAGGAACGAATAAGTCGTACGAAAAAGCAAACCTTGCCGTTGTGTAATTCCTGGTTTCGTCAGAACAACGGCGGTTAATCTTGTTTAATTAGCATGCCAAACGTGATAGTGTTTCCAGTTAAAGCCATTGTCCATTGTTTCGCACGCACATATTTACAGGTAGTGTGTTTGTAACATTTCCACCAGATTATTTTCGCGTTTTTTCCCATATCGGCTTTTTTTTCCGCAACTTTTTTTTTTCGTCGATTTTTTTTCGTCGGTTTTTTTTTCCGGGTTTTTTCCATCGGCATTTTTTCCGTTTTTTTTATTCTATCGGCGTTTTTTCCAGGCTTTTTTCCGCGTTTTGTTTTCTTCTTGCATTCGTTCTACGACAGTAAACGAAAAAATGACGTGAATCTTGACGACGTGAACATCAGTTTTTTTCCTCAGTAATTAGCCCAAGGTGGACCAGAGGTGGTTTCTAGTCAGCAATCACCCCTTCCCTGTTTATAAGTAGTTTAAACTTTGGGAAACGCCGGAAAACGCTGGAAACTCTGAAAAACGCCGGAAAACACTGGTTGGGAAACGCTGGTTTGGAATACGCTGGTTGGGAAACGCCGGCTGGGAAACGCTGGAAACAGTAAAAAAAAAAAAAGTGATTGGGGCAGCGAAGTTTTCAATTATTTATCGAAAATAGGCGCTTGATAACAAAGAATATCAAGCTACCCCCTCCCACATGTTCCGTATTTACGTAGGTTTTTTTTTCAAATATTTTTCTATGTGCGGACTGTGATACAACTTAATTGTTAACATTGTAAAACAGTTAGGCCTTTAGTCCCGGTTTAACCGACTTTATCCATTATTTGACAAAATAGTGTTTGTCTATAATTGCGACCTTTAAGCTTTAGGCTGATTAAAAAAAAAAAGTTATTGGTAAATGTGAACACATGCGGTTTTCGGAGTAATATTTTATGCAAGATGTTTAAAAAACAAATATAAATAGGCATATGTCACAAATATTTTTATGGAGCAATATTTTTGTGACATTATGCCTATTTATATTTGTTTTTTAAACATCTTGCATAAAATATTACTCTGAAAATAGAATTTGTTCACATTTCCCAATAACTTTTTTTTTCATCAGCTTAAAAGTGAACTAAATAAAGTTCCTGGAAATTATTAGTAACCTATTTCCCTGTTCATTGGTGATGAAAGGACATGAGGTTGACTCGACGTTCTCAACATAACTTTCTAGTACTGAGCGGTCGGAGAGGGAAGTCGACAAAAATACAACTTTTTCGTGACGTTATTGTGTGTGTGACACGCTTTTTTTGTGTGACGTCACAAACTACTCAACTCCCTTCCCTGCTCCTGGTCTGAAAGTATCAATCCTTTTCCCCTGCTGCATGACCTTATTTGCGCGCCCCTATCGATAACCTAAGGTTTTAAACGGGGAACTTTGAACAGGCACAGACGTGCATGATTGGGCGGGGGGGGGGGGGGGGGGATGTCAATTTTTTTCTCTCGGGGGTCTACGCACGCCACAGTTCACTGAAGTTAAATTCCGTTACAATATTCTTTCTGCCCAGCACGCATCCCGTTTTGCGACTTTCAGTCAAACTTGTATAAATATTCAAATCGCTGTCTTATTTGGGATGGGCCTACAACCTAGACAGTAGACAACACAAAAAAGTGAACCATTTTATTCTAGAAAATGAGCTACTAGGCCTTCGTTTCATTTCGTTCTATTTGTCGTAGTATTTATCATATCAAAAACCAAAAGTGGTAAAAGGGGCCGCCAAGTTCCTAATGGTTCGTCCCTTCAAAGAAGTGATATCAACACACCAAAACATTCGCCAAGTTAATCGCACCGCTTAATAGTTCGAAGGTTAAATGAAAACTAGACCATTGCTACTTTGGGCAGCGATGTTCAAGTTTTCATTTAACGTCCAAAGTATTATTAGGGGCGATTAAGTTGGCGAATGTTTTGGTGTGTTGATATCACTCCTTTGAAGGGCCGAACCATTCGGAACTCGGCGGCCCTTTTTACCAGTTTTGGTCTTTGATATGATATCAGTCATTTTTTTTTAATTGTTTATTAGACGCAACTCCACTACCGTGCAGATGTGTAATAAAGTGGCACATCAACAAGAAGTTGGTTTTCCAAAATTTGATACTACCTTTTGCATATAGGCCGAACCATTCTCAACTTGGTCACCTGTTTACAGGTTTTTGGTTTGGTTTTAATTTTGTTGTAATTTGTTTTATTTCTTTAGTTTTGGTGTGTTAATATCACTCCTTTGAAGGGACGAACCATTAGGAACTTGGCGGCCTCAACTTCAATTCTCAACTAGGTGGCCTCTTCATCAGTTTTTGGCTTTGTTTATTTTGCTTTGTTTTTAGAGTTGGTTTATGTTTCGTGATTTGGACGTGAATACAATTTCTTCGGCAACGTTGTTTAGATTTATCGTACTACTCTAGTGTGTGTCTAGGCACGCACGTCAGTATACACGTTGTCATTGTTCTAACTTTGGCTGTCCAATGAGAGACGATGCCGACAATACTAACAATGGTTATAACAATATTTTCGTACTTACGCGCCATCCCACGCCATCCTCGTTACACCCCTAGGCTCCAAACCATAAAAGGTACGCAGTTCGTATCGTATACTGCCGCCATTCGTCCAATTTCATAGCTGGAAGCCTTCCCGTTATCTCGGTATCGATGAATAATCGCCCTATGGAAATTAACATAGGGATGAGCGGACTAGAATTAGCTAATAGCTAGCTAGAGGCTAGTTACACATTTTCAACGTTCTGGAGGGTCAGGTTTTGCATTGAAAGCAGCTTAACTGGCATTCCTACACGAGTTAATTTTTGTCTGGCTCTTGATTTCAATACAATTTAAGCTTTTGTACCGCATTATTATTTTTCCCAAAGTACCTGAAATGTGCCCAATTATGCTTCAAGATATAAGACACTGACGCTATGGCGCCGCGCTACAATGGTTTACAACCTCGACAATTGAATTCATGTGATGTTTGTTGTGATGATTGTTGCCTAACTTGGCGCGACACACTAGCGTGTGTCTAGATTATTACCGAGTTCATAGTCCAGGATCAGCCATGCTGTTTTCCACATATTTCAGTACAGAATTTTAGTTTGCATACACAAGTTTTGTATGCAAAACTTATGATAAAACTACCATGATATGCTAAGATACGATATCTCTGCTTCGAAACTGTCGAATTAGTTTTTTTTTCAAAATTTACTTAATGGCAATTTAAAGAACTGCATGATGACTCATGACATGACGCTTCAGGCAGCGGTTTACCGTGTAACAGCGAAGAATTCATATATTTTCTCATATCATTGCAGGTAAAAACCTTTTACTAATCGTAAAGAATCGGTAAAAAATTGTTGAGAAACTTTGTCAAGTTCTTCGCTGTT
>JAHWFP010015736.1:0-34601 GCA_023313725.1 Lithobius niger | reverse complement strand
CCCCCCGAACACTATGAAAACTTTAGCGGTCGGGCGCAATCACTAAGAAAGAAAAAATACTTACTGGGGAAAATACACGCAAAAAAAAAAAGGCTCAGGAGAAAAAGTAAAAGAAATACTGGTTTTGTCGTTTTCGCTAATGTTGTTGTTTTCAACTATGGAAAAAAATCCAGACGAAATAAGCCCCACGGAAAAAAAAATTGTAACACTGTAGTTTCTGTATGCCGATGAATATCCGTTACCTGAGTTTTTAGCATTCTTCTTCTGCTTTCCTGTTTGATCTAGAGATTAGAGTTCCTGGAGCCTGCCGGTCTTGCGACCCACTGTGCAACTGGTCTGCGCATGCGCATACTCCGCCTATATAGAGCGCCAACGACGGCTGACGTGTCATCTTTTCTTCTCTACATTTCGATCGCGTGAGACGTGCTGTTTTGTGCCACGGTTACCGTGCTGTTTTGTGTATTGTGCCACGGTTACCGTGGTCTGTTATTTGCGCTCTCTGTGCCCCTCTAATACCACATGCTAAGGGTGCGCCCAGGGAGCCATTGGCTAAGGTCTTCCGTCTTCCTCTGCCGTCTTCCTCCGCCGAACTTTTGGAAGATTCTGTGGTAATTATCTAGATTAGGGGCACCACGCAAAAATACTTAATTTTTATACTAACCGACGCTACTCTTCATCCTAACACCATTTCGCATCACAAAATCCGGGGGAAACGTTTTTTTCCAACCATAAATGCTCAGCTAAATGCATAAATGCGTCTGAAAATAGCACAGCTTCACATACAGCGTTGAGCGAGTGCCGCCATCTTCCTTCTCCGTTGCTTGCAAGCAAGAGGACCGCTCTAGAGATAAGAGAATAGCCAAACCCAAACAGTTCGTTACAAGTGAAACGTCAAACAGAAGCCGGTACCTGCCTAACCTAACAACAATACCACACCAAACGTGTGAACCGGAACGACAAAAGGAGTGTGTTTCGTCTGGTTTTGTTGTTGTTGTCGTTTAGGTTAGGCAGGTACCGGCTTCTGTTTGGCGTTTCACTTGTAACGAACAGGTTGGGGTTTGGCTATTCTCTTATCTCTAGAGCGGTCCTCTTGCTTACAAGCAACGGAGAAGGAAGATGGCGGCACTCGCTCAACGCTGTATGTGAAGCTGTGCTATTTTCAGACGCATTTACGGTTGGAAAAAAACGTTTCCCCCGAATTTTGTGATGTGAAATGGTGTTAGGATGAAGAGTAGCGTCGGTTAGTATCAAAATTAAGTGATTTGGCGTGGTGCCCCTAATCTAGATAATTACCGATTCTGTTCCACCTTTGCCCGGGTTTTCGTCTTTATCTGCAGACTGGTTAAAGACAACCATTCCCATTCCTACGGCCCCTCTCCCATGGGCCCATCGGCAATTGACAGGCCCATGCTCGAACGACCACCACATCCACGATCCAGTGTGGCCAGGCTCGGCCATTCCCCGATTTATGGACACTTTAAGATGACCTATTTAAGGCTAAGGAAGCATACGCATGCCTCAAGCTCCAAGTGAAAACCAGGCAGTCTGCTGCCAAACGCAAACTACCTTGTCCTCCTGAGGGTCGAATCCATCTCGCTTCCCTCTCCCGATGCTCAGTTACCTCACAGTCCTTTGGTGCCGACCATCCTGCTGAGTCACTTTCTAAAGAAAGGGTTCATGAACACATGGAATCAGCTCTCCGATTCTTCAAGCAGATGCGGCTGATGCCCTCTCAGTGACTGCCACCGACCCAATATATGCAGGATTGGGTGGCCGATAGAACAAAGAAGATGAAACGTTCACCATGGGTCATTCCAGGACCATCAGTGGCCTTTCAGCTTACTCCTCCACCACAACCATCACGACCAGTCATCATTGAAGATTCGGACTGTTCCGGTTTGGCGCCTGGCGCCCCTGATCAACATTCAGTTGCTTCTGATGATCTTCCTTATCGTCACGCCTACTTTGCCTAATCCTTCACCGATGATCCCGACCCATTCGAAATCCCTCTTCCGGACTGCTGACCGTTTCCTATACAACCCCTCACCACTGGCGCCCGAACCAAGCAAGAATCGCGGCCTCTCTACGGGCTTTGGATTTGGTTTGTGCGACCGTGTTCTTCGTCAACAGGCAGTACTCGGCCAGTCAACAATTTTACTCACGACTTTACTTTGTAATGGTGGTCTGCTACTGGGTAACGGGGACCTATTAGACCTTGACAAGGATTCCTCACCCCCACGACCCGGCCAGGAGACGGCCTTCTTCCGTCCAACGGCTATGTGATCGCTTATCACAAGAATTGGGGCAAGGTGGCCTGATGGTCAGCATGACCGTCTCATGTGCCAGAGGTCTAGTCTCCCCCATTAAACTTCCCTATAGTTGCAAGGCAGTAAAGGGTGGATGAAATATTCTAGGAAAGAGTCTCCCCCTTGAACTTATCTATAGTTGCAAGGCAGTAAAAGGGGATGAAATATCCTAGGAAATAGTCTCCCCTTTGAACTTATCTATAGTTGCAAGGCAGTAAAGAGAGATGAAATATCCTAGGAAATAGTCTCCTGCTTGAACTTATCTATAGTTGCCAGGCAGTAAAGGGGGATGAAATATCCGAGGAAATAGTCTTTCCCCTTGAATTTATCTATAGTTGCAAGACAGTAAAGGGGGATGAAACATCCCAGAAAATAGTCTCCCCCCTTGAACTTATCTATTGTTGCAAGACAGTAAAGGGGGACGAAATATCCTAGGAAATAGTCTCCCCCTTAATCTTATCTATAGTTGCAAGTGAGTAAATGGGGATGAAATATCCTAGGAAATAGTCTTCCCCCATCCACCCCTGGCATTTTCGGAACGAGAAGGGCCATGTGATCTCTCATGCTCATGTCGATTGTGAAACCACCCCTGACTGACGAGGACGATATGTTTTACCGGGACCTGGGCTGAAGGCCCGTCCTGGCTGCTGACAATTATTCTACAGTCCTTCCGATTGGGGGGGGGAGGTCGCTGAAGTTACTTCCTACCTGCTTGGCAGGCATTAACATCCAACACAACCATCTTGTCCATCATCAGCAAAGGATTCCGCACGACGCCACCTTGGTCTGAGGCCACGGGCGTTCCAAACTGCTCTCAGCCGAAATAAACAGTCTCCTGGTATAGGCGGCAATCTGGCCAAGCCCAATACCAGACCAACCAGGTTTTTACAGTCGTATTTTTCTCTTCCCAAAGAAGACGGGATTTTTGGCTAATTTTCAACCTTTGGCCACTCAACCAGTACGTTTGCAACGATCATTTCTAGCTGGAAACAATAGATTCGATTTGTCATTCGTTACTACCAGCCAACTGGATGGTTTCTGTCGATCTTGCGGACACTTACCTGCATATTCCCCTGCACCTCTGTCTGGCACCTCTTTCGATTTATTTATGACGGTATGGTCTACGAATTTCTCTGCCTTCCGTTCGGCCTAAACGCAGCGCCACATGTTTTCACAAACATACTAAAACCGGTCCTGGCGACGCTTCACCAATGTCAAATCAGAGCACGCGCCTACCTCGACGACTGGATTCTTCACCACCAGGGCAAGGCCACAGTTCTTCGCATCGGGACTTCACTATTAGCTTCCTCCAGCCCCTAGCTTTGGCATCACCCTTCCAGTCCCAGTTGGTCCCATCTCAATGTTTTGCCTTTCTAGGCATCTTCTTTGTTCTAATTACTGCAACAGTGATGCCGTCACCAGACAGAATTGCAGGTATCCTCGCGACACTTCGGCAGTTCCTGTACCTTCCGACATACAGTCCCAGACCTCAACTTGCTTATATGATCGATAGATTCATTGGCAAATCTGGTCCCATGCAAGCGATGGATGGCCTGGCTCCCTCATCATTTACACATAGACGAGTGGCCAAACCACCATATTTTTCCTTTAGATACCGTAGGGGACACCAGCATATACATACATTCCCATACCATATGGATGGATGTTCCGAGTACCCTTGCACGAGCCATATCCGGCTATCCACCTCTTCACAGATGCGTCCCTCCATGGGTGGGGGGCCCACATCAACAATCACGTGACCTCCGGGGCCTGACGACCATGGGACCAAGCCCACATCACCATCCTCGAATTCTGTGCAGCCCTTCTCGGTCTCAGCCACTTATGCCACCACATGACAGGGAAAATACTCCAGGTTCACATCGACAACACGAAAGCCATGGCCAATCTTCAGAAAAGGGGACGGACCCGCTCTCGTTCCCTCCATCAGGTTGCGTCCGAAATCTTCCGCCTCTGCATGTTCCTAGGAACAACAGTGTGCTTCCCCTCCACATTCCAGGCAGTTGAAATGTCATCACAATTCGCTACCTTGCTGGTCCTTACCAGCAGGGGAATGAGCTCTCAAGACGTGCATTTGCAAATTTATCTTCAGCATCTGGGACCGTTCGTTAGTGGACCTCTTCGTCACGAGGCAAAATGCCAAACTTCACCAGTTCGTCAGCCCAGCCCAGGACGACCAGACATGGGTGGTGGATACCCTTACCTGTCTTCGGACCAACTATTCGGATACCTTTTTCCCCCACCCAATCTTCTTTCCATAGTTCTCTGCAAGATTGCTTGGTCCCCAGCCTATTCATTCTGGTGGCACTCAACTGGCTCGCAGCCGCATGGTTCCCCTCTTGTCAGACCTCTTGGGCGATCTTCCACGTTTTTTTCCAGACCTTCCAGACCTGCACCGAGGAACCAAGTTCCACCATTGGCCTAAATCACTGCGACTGCACGGGTGGCTATGTTCGTCCAACTGCTCGACACGTCAGGCATTTCTACAGAAAAGGCCTCTAGCATCGCCTCCAAAGCCGTTCGAGCATCAATGAATAAAATATAAGAAAGCCACTGGCACCGCTGGTTTCGTTTGTGTCTTCCGCGGAAGGTTAGACCAATCAATCCCTCTCTTTTAGTCTTCTAATCTTCTTCAATGACCTATTCAAAGAGGGTCTCAAAGGCTCAACGATCTTTGTTTATCGATTGGCTCTAAATTCTGTCTCAAGGCTGCAGGCAACTTACACCTTTAGGCGATTTTCGGATCTTGGCTCTCGTCAAGTTATTTGACATCAAGTGATCAATAATTCGGCACCTGTTTACAGACTGGGACCTCTCCATCGTCCTGACACATCTTCTCCTGGCAGCATACGAACCGCTCTTCACATACTACCTCAGCCACACTCGCAAGGCCTTCCTGATCGCTCTGGCCTGTCTCTGATGCAGTGAGGTTCAGGCAGTGTCTGCTACGGCAGCCGATTGCTTTTTCATACCAGACTACAAAGAAGTTACTTTGACCCCACGGGCTTCTTTCCAAGCCAAGACACAGAAGCGTTGCAAACTACGACACATAGACAAGTCCGTTCATTATTCCTGTTGTCCTCCATTCTGGGGGACGAACCGAAACGGGTGCTTTGTCCAGTACGGGCCCTTCATTTCTATCTTATAAAGACTAAGCCTGCCCACAAGGGCTTCTCTCTCAGCTCTTCATACCATTCACTACCGATTCGGGTAAAACGACCACAAGAATAGTCTCCACATGGATTAAGACGGTAATACTCTAAGCTTACAATGCCCATGACATCGACCTCAACGATTATAGCATGCGCATAACTGCCACATGAACTTGGAGTCATTACAGCTTTCTGGACCTTGCACAGTAACGAATCAATCACCGATATCCTAGAAGACACCTCTAACAGGAACTTCACTGTGTTCACATCCCATTATCTTCGGGATATGTCTTCTCAAGCTGAGGGAATTTACCGCCTCGGTCCCTTTGTGGCCGCCAGGTGGATCCTCTGAACCCCTTAACCAATTTGGTTGCCTTAAACCTAGTTTCCATTGCAAAGAATCCTTGCTTTGCCTTTCCCTGACCACGGTAGGGTTGAGCAAGGGGAGAAGAAATATGCCTTCAAGCAGTGGCAATTCCATGGGGTTTCTTGACAGTAATGCACATGTGCACAAGCGTTCAGTTTTGAATTTCCCCACCAAATTCGTGGCCAGGTTTTGTCCTTCCTCTTGCTTGAGGCTGCGTTACCAAGCAACAGGACGATAACCTGATGAGGGCAAGTGAGGGTGATCCGTTTCTACTATAACTTTCTCCCTTCCTTTTCGCAACCCAAGCAACTCAGGTAGGTTCCCAAAAGTTTCTGTCTATCCTCACCTGCCCTGCTTTGCCTTCACTTACTTGTGCCGTTCCCATCATACCCTGAGGCAGTTACTTGCGTGAGTCAGGGAAGGCGAAGAAAGGCATACCAGAAATTTGGTCTAATGGAAACGGGTTTTTAGCTTCACCTGGTGCATACCAGTCACCCTATATCATTACTTCAACTGCTTGCAAAGTTTTAACTTTTGGGGATCCAGCTCGCAACTCTAGGGTGCCCGTCAAGGTGTGGAATGCTAAAATATCAGGTAACGTACATTTTCATCTGCATTTAGAAACATCAAAATACCAGGGCCACTTGGTTGATTTTGGTTTCTAATGCATAACTGAAAATATGCATTACCTTATTCCCACCCTACCTTCCCTCTGTGTCACCACCTGGGCACTATAGGGGAATAAATATGACACGTCGACCGTCGACAGCGCTTTATATAGACGGAGGATATTCAGACCAGTTACACAGAGGGTCTCAGTTCATGTGACAAGGAACTCTAATCTCTAGATCACACAGCAAACCAGAAGGAGAATGTGAAAAGCTCAGGTAATGTATATTTTCAGTCGGGCAATGGAAACCTAAATCAACCGGGTGACCCTGGTATTTTGATGTTTTTACTATCCGAAAGATAGGCCTTTAGTAATGAATCCTAAAATTGCTATTTTACACTTTCCCATGTTCAAAAACAAATAAACTTTTATTTGTCGCCTAAAAGTTTAAGTACGTCTCTCTCCCACTCGGCGCACCGCTGTGCCATCAGCATCACGGCCGCCGTCATCTTGTTTCTCACATTGCTTCGAACTTCCCTAAGTTCAACTAATGCAGGGAGGTGGGCCGGTTGTACTGATGGTAACTATTTTTAGGATAATAAAAACTAATTTTAAGCAATATTAAAATTTATGTTTCTTACTATCAACAAAATACTTACCTTCAGTAATTAATGCTGACTTTATCATTCTGGTGGCGGGCTACAAACTGAATTTACCACTGAAATGATGTACATGTCATTTATTAACGAATGAAGTCAAGATTATGATCATTTCTCACCTGAAGATCTCTTGATCTTCCTCCCCTTCTATTGCCCACGCCTTTGCTAAGCCACAATATGCTGTTTCACAAAGTTTGTGCCACTTGCTCCACTGATGTCTCTCAGGTGTTGGCTCACAAAATTATTGTTGTGATTCCATGAACATATGGCCACTACCTCATCTAGAGGGATGCCTCAACCATATGCCCCCTATGCCTCAAGTGCACGTAATTCATGAGCCCGCACCTCATTTGGGAGGTCAATTGAATTGTAGCCTAATTTGTAAGCCCTCTTCCCTAGCTTAAAAAGTGTTACACCACAATGGGAGGACCTTTGCTGGTTTATTATCCACTCGTAGAAAAATTGGGAAGGGGGAACTGATCTCTCCTTCTGTGGGTCACGTGAAACGGAGACCACAGTTATCTCCAAAGAGAATCTCATGGTGCGAATAGGGCATTGGAGATGTTCCTCTTTCCCAGGATTCACGATCGGAGTAAGTGCTTTAATGGTGATTGGTAGGAGTTCTGGCAGATTTTGAATTCTTGGCACGGAAATGTGCAGGGAAAGTAAGTATTGCCCAAGTCCAGTCTCTGGAAAACCGCAGGTCTTGTCCTCTCTGGAGAGGCTGAAAGTTTGCTCTGTTGACCCGCAGATAACCGTCTTCAGTGTCAGGTGGATAATTGATGCAGTCTGTAGCAGCATAAGGAGGAAGATATTCTGCAAAATGAGGGACAGGTTCCACTAGAGGAAAAGTTTTCGTGTACGTGGCCGCTCGTTAGAGAATGCCATCATAAGCCTTGATATGATTTTGCAGTGAATCAACTCATTTCCCCCCGATGCAGTGCAAGACGGAATTAATCGCTGAGCGGCACCCATTAACAGCTGTCGGTGCAACTCTCTTTGAGAATAGATCTTCAAGAAAGGCTGAAAGGTCCTTGCTACTGGAGTTGCAGGAGTCCAGAGCCAAGAAAATCAAAGATAAATTGCTTCGGGTGAATATGAGAAATGTAAGTGTAAGAAAACACCTGGTGGTCTACATCCACAGTGCTGCAAATGCCATAAGTGCGACTTTTTTTTCTATTAGATGCGATTAAGAAGCATGGGCATAGTTCTGATCGTAGAAAAGATCAACTTAGTAAAGCTAAGGAACTAGCAGAATCCTGTGTTTCTACGTCTCCAGTGGTGAAATCTAGTTTGGATGAAAGATTGGAGAGATTAAGTACGGACCCGGAAGTGCCGTTAGTTTTCTCAAACGTAAATTTGTGGAGGAAAATCCGATCGATGCTAACATTAACCCGATCGGCATTGACAATGACATTCTGAACGAAATTAATGAGGATTCGGTTTCTCTGCGATCTTTTTGGGATTTGCACTAAAAACCAAATCTTTGACTCGTACATCTCTTATACAGGAATCGGTGGAAGAAATTGCAACTCAAATGGCAATTTTGGCCATAAACGCTCGAATGTATACAATTGAAGCCACCATTTCGAAAATGGTCAACAAAACCTTTGATGACAGATTCGATGAAAAAATAAGGGGCATTCAGATCCAATTTGTTAAAATTTGTGGGGGAAATTGCACGGGCAACTATTAGTGATTTATTGAAACTGCCTAGTACCCGTTTCACCCAAAAAGAAATCTCCGAATGACAGTGTGTCCGCGCAGAACAAAGAACATGTCACGATATCGGAACAAAGAGTACGAGTGCAAGTGTTAAGAAATGTGTCGCGACAAAACAAACTTCAAAAACCTCAAACAGTTCTCCACCCATTAAATTGCAGTCTCCAAAAAACACGCATCGTCGAGTGGGTGTAGGGTCTGGGCCGGCAACTTTGTTGCTGCGGCAGGTTGGCAGGTCCGGCATAACAGGATAGGGTCGTTGGGGAGGTTACTTTGGGCAAGGTAGCACATTAATTGAAGTCGTCCTCCCAGTCGAGTTCTAAAATCACAATTATAGGGCGTGACAAAGGCGCAACTCCTGATACACTGCACCACTCAAGCAGTAGGAATCGGTCGTGTAGTAAGGACAAAAAAAGAAACAATTAAAACAGACAAAGTTGACGAGTTGCTGTCATCGATGAAAGTATTTTTCGGGAAGAGTGATTCGAATGAGGATAGTAAAGACAGTGGCCCATCGATGTGACAGATGGACAAGTCATCTACCGATATGTCAAGACATCTAGTTGCGAGAAGCAGCAGTCGGACACTTCCTGTCGTGACAGACAAAGCAGCCAGTGTCGCGACAAGGACAACGACAGCCCTAGTCGTAACATGCACAAGGAGAGAACCAGTCGCAACAAGCAACCACTCTGACCGTGAAACACATCGTCGTAACACACCACAGGAAAAAAGGAAATTAGACGCATTGAAAAAAGATGGAGTGACGGACATTCCCCCATGTCAAGAGATGCTAAGAGTCTACTTGATGCTGCTCTGAAGAAAAGCCCCAAGGCGGAGTCACCACATTCAACTTATCACAAAAGACGTCGAGAAGAAGATTCCGAATATGACACTTCCACAAGATCTGCTTACAAAGTAAACGATCCCATTGCTGCATCTTCTAGTAAGGCAAATAAAATTGTTCCTGTGCGTAAGAAGACTTTGGAGTCATCCCTTGGAAGAATTTTGCAGCCATTACTCCCCGGAACCTTCAACAAACCAAGTTTTGCAAAAAATCATTGCCACCTGTTTTGAACCCGGACGACCCTCCACATGAGACATATACTAATGCAGAGTGTGCTATTCACCTACCGCAGTCCCAGGTTTCATTCTGCCAGTTGTTGAATCGTGAAAGTTTGTCACACAAGAGATAAGCTAACTTCGCTGGGGAAACCACTCTCTCAACACGATCAAAAAATGACATATGTTTCTTTTTCAAGTCTTTTGGGGACGAAGTCCCAGGAAAACAGAGATTTCGAACTTTTGAGGATGCCGAGTATGTTTCTGAGAAAATGACCTTTTAACTTGGTGCAATTCTGAAGGTCCCATCAGTCTTCAGAACACCAGCATATTAGTAGGACGAAGACGAGGTGATCCTCAGGGACGCAATTAGGAAATTCTCACTCCAACTTAGCCTATTAGGTGACAACGGCTGGCCTCAAACGACTCATTACCGAACGCCTGGAACTGCAAGATGACACAACAATTAAAGAGTGTTTTCAACTTATGAAGAGGGTGTCCTCCTTTCATAAAGATGCGTCTTTCAACCGGGAATCGAGGCTCCTTCTGAGTATGGTATAGAGAATGAGGGATGCAATGATTGACTGCTCTCCTAATATCCCAGTAGACGTGGATCAACTTCGACTGTACTAATCCATAAGTCGACACACCTTTTTGGTGGTCACCTTCTCAAAATGGCCCCCGAATTCAGGGACAAGACGAAGACGTTGGCGCACTCAGGAGGATTGGAAGGAAAGTAAAAGAGATTCCGGAAGGTCTGCCACTAATCGGAACCCTTCCGTCAAGAAGACACTTAAAATAACCCTCAAGAACCTAAAGGGATGCCTAACAACCCTTCTGGAGGAGAAATAATGCCACCACTCGGCCCTTTCATCTTTCCCAAGAGAAAGACGATCCAGAGGATTCCGCAGAGGAAGGGGAAACTGGACCAGGGAGCGACGCCCCTACCCTAGGAATTGACGTCCAGCCTTTTCAGCCTTTCTCCGATCACCAGTTGGTGGGGGAAGGCTTAGGTTCTGTGTAGCCGCTTGGAAGAAAGTGACATTAGAGTTTATTCTGTCAATCATCCAAGATGGTGTAAAAACTCCACCACCACAACGACGTCATAGGTGTATAATGTGGGTTGGGTTCTTACTTAGAATTGAACCTCTTGTGGTGTAAGGACTAGATTGCACAACAGGGGTGTTGTGCAGCCTACCTAGAAGGCAGGTAGGTGGGGAGCTCTTGGAAGCACACCTGCCCCATATGTAGCACATTATATGTATCATATAATGCGAGTAATATAAAAGGACTGGGCACTCACAGTGCTGGGTTCATTCAAGGCGAGGGGACCAAGACTACAAGAAGTAAGAAGAAGTGACTATGACTGTTTACAAGAAATCCCAGCCGGTATGGTGTACAGGATTCTGGGACCACAACAGGGGGAAACTCTAGTGTACTCCGTGGTTGGTCGGAAATTCAGCTGGAATAGCATTTAGTGTTATTAAGCTTAAAATTAGTTGTAACTAACGTTAACACCTCTAAAGACGGTCAAGATGAAGTCTCCCGGTAGAAGTTAAATTACATCTGCATCTTCACCTTACTAATTAATACCGTTACAACGAGTACAGGCTCCCGTTCTTTTCAATACCTCAGCTCTCTAAGAAGGTGCCACAGTGGGCAACAAACACCAGGGCAGGTCTGCCTCTTCAGGCAGAAATCCAGAAACTCCTAGAGAAAAATGCAATAGAGGTATCCCAGACCTACACAAAAGTATTTTTGAGCCCAATACAGGTAATCCTAAGGAAGGGAGACGGATCAGAATCATCTTCAATCTCAGGAATTAAACAACCACATTCAAACGGAACACTTCAAGATGGAGACAATTGGGTCGATCAGGGAAGCGCTTTGGAGGGAAAAGTTCTCCATCGACCTCGAAGATGCTTTCCTATATTTTCCTCTTCACCTGTCGGTGTTCCACCTTTTCAGATTCTCAGTAAAAGGGGTCACTTACTGTTGTTGTTCTGCAGGTTGTTGTTCTGCAGAGATGATGCAGAACTGGAAAATCTCGGAAGTGATATGGTGGAGAGAGTGATAGCGAGTCCCACCACCTTTGCGAAGGTAAGCTACCGCCGTCGTATTGTCGATATGAATCTGTACAGTTTTGGAGGATACGAAGCCTTGAAAATGGCGGAGGCCGAGAAGGAATGCACGAAGTTATAGGTGGTTGATGTGTTTAGTGGTATCCGCAGGCCACAGACCGGAGGCCGTGAGGTTGCCGACGTGTGCTCCGTCTCCAAGACGAGAGGCGTCCGTGAATAGGTGGAGATCGGGGGAGGGCTCATGCAGGTGAACGGACGCAGTTAAGTTCAGAACGTCCATCCACCAAAGGAAGGTTAACATTGGGAAGGATGGGTCCCAGACTTGAGGAAACATCTTGAGAGCAAGGCTTGAGTTGCCCCCCACTGTGTCAGACGGTTATGATGGAGGGGACGAGCCATCCACCTGATATAGGGGACTAGATCCGCAAACGAATCTATCGTCGCTATGGTGGACGCAAGGTCCTGAAGGTGTGTTGCGGTTGTTGCAGAAAGTGCCGAGAGGTTAGCAAGTGGGATTAGATCCGGTCCGGTGACGGGGCGACTGTTCCTTGGAAGAGATCGAAGGATACTCCTAGGAAGACAAAGCGTTGGGCTGGGGAGAGCCAGAATTTGGGGATGTTGATACCGAAGCCCAGCTGATGAAAAAGTGACACGGTGGCATGTAAGTGCCGCATTAATCCGTGAGAGGTCTGGTGGGGAACAAGACAGTCGTAGAGAAAGGCGTGGATGTGGATCCCTTGTTGGTGGAGACATGCCAGGATAGGTCGGAGGACGTAGGTAAAAATCCTTGGGGCAGCATTGAGCCCGAACGGCAGACAAAGGTATTCGTAAACCGTGTTGTCGAGGACGAAAGGAAATATGTGGCAGACAGCAGCATGTACAGGAATGTGTAAGTAGGCATCGGCTAGATCTAGTGACACTGTCCAATCGTTTATCCGGAGGGACTCGCGGATAGAAGATACAGTTTCCATTTGAAAATACGGATTGTCGATGAACTGATTGAGAGGCTTGAGATTGAAAATCAGCCGGGTTCCGCCGTTCTTTTTGCCGCAGAGGAAGATATCGCTGGAAATTCCCGGAGAGAACGGTGCAGGAACAATGCGGATAGCGATTTTGTGGACAAGGGACTGTATTTCTAAACGCAACGGGCGCGAGGGACGAGACTGTCGATCCCATTGGTGATTGCCCACCAGAGGGGGAACGAGGAACTTCGGATTGAAGCCGTCGGTCACAATTGAACGAAGCACAGAACGAATCACAGAGGCTTTGGCATAGAAGCGGAGTCGACCCCTACGGCCTGTAGGGGTGGAGGAGTGTCAATAGTATTTGTGGGTCTTGTGTTTGGAGTGTCGTCCGGAGTCAGAGGATGACCGACCCAGGGAGCGTCCTCGTCCGCGGCCCTGGGTGTTGTATGGAAAGGGCGAGGCGGCTTGAGGAGCAGGAGGGGGCAGACGTTCAGCAGGCTTAACACCATGAGATGATTCTAAAGGTGTGTCCATCCTTGGTTGGTTCGAAGGAGGACGTCTGGATTCCCTTGACTTGACGAAGCGCGGCTTTCGTTAAATATCTAGGTGCGGGGCTACCTTCGGGATAAGACCCCTGAAGAAGCACTCTATCTCGTGGATTGGTTGGTTACGGAGAAGATGGCGAGTAGACGCGTGGAGGTTAGGGGTGGTATTGAGAGCTACCTCTCGAAGCAGCAAGGTGGAGTTGAAAAGGGCCCTGGTAAACCAGTTCATGGCAAAACAAATCTTGCGGACAACTTGATTAATGAGGAAGGTAAGCTGACGAGTATCCTCAGGCGGATCCGTATAAATACGTTCGCACATCGCGTTAGCAGCTGTACTGAGGACATCCGCTTGTGAAGCGGTCCGGAGGCCGAGACGGAGGATGCTGTTGGACCGTGGCTCGCAGAGGGAGGTAGAGGGAGGAGCAGAAATCCAATTTCGTATCGGCCGTCAGAAACTCCATTTGCGGATAAGTATCAAAGTTGCGAGGATTGCCGGTACCATCTCCTACGGGTCGAAAGAAATAATTCTCTCGGCCTGGACGAGGTGGAGGATGATCCTTGTCCAATTCTACAGGATATCCGTTGCCTAAGAGAATACCCCCATTCCGAAGGAGGGTGGTGAGTAACGTTGTGGATTGCCCAAGGAGAGGCGGTTGCAATGACGGTTGGTCTCGGAGACCGAAGCCATAGCCTGTGGCCAGGCCCCTGTTTTTGACAGTATCCGGCGCGGATACAGAGGACTTGTATAAGAAGCAGTCCGGGATAATCTCTTCCACTGTCCTCATTAAGTCTGGAAGCGGGATCTTAGAGGAATCAGGGTCGTTAGGAAAATGAGGCTCAGGTAAGCCAAAGTCTGAAGGATCCGGTGAATCTTACGGGTCCTGAATATCCGGAGGTGGCGAGGACGGAGGTGGTGGCGGTGGCGGTGGAAGACGAGGCAGCGGATCGGCGGACGACTGACCAGCGGATGCCGGGGAACAATGACGCTTGGGGAGAGAAGCTAACCAGCGGATGTGTAGTCTGGTTCTTTACGTTTAAAGGTACGTAAGGACAAGTCCATCAGAGAGTGAACCTGCGAAGGAGTAAGCGGCTCATTGGTCCGTTTGGAGGCATTAGAGGACCAGGAGGACAGGTCCAACGGCAGGGCGGATGCGGACGAGGAGAGCTTGGCCGCCGTTTTCCGTGCCTTGACTTGCAGCTTTAAATGTGCAAAACGCTCCTTAGTATGAGCAAGTTCAGAGGATAAGGACCAGAGGTCCGATGCCGGTGGCGGCTGGCCAAATGGGATAGTGGATGTGGCGGTGGTATTGCACTTCGGAAGGAAGGATTCCGATAGCAGCGGATTGGGAGGCGGAGGCTCCAACATATCCTGTTCAGTAGACATTTCGAGCACCTCAGTGTTCTCGAAGGATGGAGGAACAGGAGAAGCGGATGAGCAAGGAAGGGGGGATACCCTCGGCGTTCCCTTTGCTCGTGGCATCGAAGCGGATGTGGATGGCTAGTGCTGAGACAGAGGTAAGCACAGTAAACCCGGAAGTGAACAGCGTGGCGCAACACGCTTACCCCACAGTTCTGATTACCCAATTTATTAGCATTCTGATCCAGTATTTCATGCTTCTTATTTCAAGCAGTGAGTTTCATAGCATAAAGACGTAGTACGGAATCACCGTACGTAAAAAAGGTTAACAAATAAGCAAAAAATAAACAAAATGAGTCGTATTTTTTTTCCCATGGATTTTTATTTCTAGGATTATTTCCTCCGAATTTTTTTTCTCTGAATATTTTTTTCCTGGAAAGAAAATTGTGTTGCTATCATACACAGGAGCATTTCAGGTGCTTTTATCTTTACGTCTTGTCAATGTGTGCCATCTGCTAAGTCTTTGCAACATCAAGAAATTCTCGGGAAATAAACAATACATATAAATTTACCTTATTTTTATTTTAGACTTGGATCAACATTCCGAAATAGGTATCGAAAGCAACTGTATCTCAACTCTACACATCTTGGTGTTAGCCCACGACCGGCTCGAGCCAGCTCAATTCTTTGTCGTTATTGAGGTTTCTGCCCAACCTGGCTAACACTGGTGAAAGCAGGAGATGCAGCCTTCAAATTGATATGCGTATGCGATTTGCAATACTCAAGAACAAGTGCAACTGGATAAAACAGATTTAGATCTGGCAGTTCGTGTACTATGAACCTATGCAAATAATGTAATAGTAATTAGCAATAAATTCATATTTACTATTTGCATTAAGTGTTTCTTAATCCCTTTAAATTTAATGACACAATTTTTTTTACAGGGAATTACAGGGAATTTGCACTGTGAAAATACATGTATTCTACTGTGGTAGATTCATGTTGAAAATAATGAAGCAGGATCTATCACCCAGTCTGAAAATGACGATTTTTTTTAATTTTCAAAGCTGCTGCTGCATAACGACGATCACAATTATGCTCTATGATTGGACCCATGAAGCATGTCGAGTCGTGATCTTCGCTAACACCTCTTGCTGAGGAAGAAGTGCAGCAGTTGTTTCGAAAATTTCAACATGGAATTTTCATTATTACAGTTTTAGAATAATGTCCAAATTATCTTACAACAAATGTTACTTTCTCACAGCAACTTTTCAAAAATGCCGGGCTCTTAGCTCCGGGCACCACTTGCCACGACGTTTTAAAGGTGTTCCCAAACGCAATCCTCGGAAGGAAGGAGGATAATTATTTGAAATTTAGGCAGTCTGACGTACAAGTTCAAAATGCACTGTAAATAGGTTTGCATCTGTATTTATTTAACTGCAGGGAAATTGTAACGAAAAACCAATTCAACAAGTACTACAAAACGATAGATTTTTCTAACTATATAAACTAAAAGACCATATGGCCAGTCCGAGTTTGAACAATTCACAGCCCAAAACAAACTTTAATGATTAATTTTACAAATCAAACTTGAATAGCCTTATGGCACCATAAAATTTGGAAGTAAGCGTTACAAGTTATGTTATGAAAGAACACAGTACATCTAAGTTTATTGTGACTACATTTTGACTACATGAAATAAAAACAGACGTAATATTAACATTGTTGGGACTATGCATTGGACTTTTCGAACCCCCTGAGACTTAGTGCCCAATAGTGACTTTACTATAACTTTGGTTTGTAAATTTAATTGAACCATGTTTAAATAATAAGCCAGCACATTTTCATTGGATTTAGTTTAGACCCAGATGAGTTAAAGTACAAACTCAAAATTAAATAGTTGCAATTTTTAAATTATTGCAATAGTTGCAATAGTTGCAATTTTGATCCGACTGTCTTAAAGTAAAAATTTAATATTGAGTGTATTATTACGAAAATTTGTTATACAATGTTGATCCAACTGTTTTAAAATAATTGCGTAATAATCAGTTTATTAGACCAACTATCAGTTTCTTAGGACTGAGGGTTGTGTTCTAATTTTAACCCAAATGAGTTAAATTAATAACCCAAGATTTAACCTATTTACTAGCAAGCCCTGGGTTGTAATTTTTACCTAACCGAGTTAATATAATGACCCAATGTTCAGTTTATTACCCCTAAGGGTTGAGTAGTAGTTTTAACACAAGTGGGTTAAAATAATAACCCAATATTTAGTCTATTATGAGCAAGAATTGCAATGTAATTTTGACCCACCCGAGTTAACGTAATGACCCAATATTCAGTTTATTATGGTTAAGGGTTGGGTGAGAGTTTTACCCCAACTAAGTTAAAATATAACCCAATATTCAGTCTATTATGAGCAAGAATTGGAATGTAGTTTTGACCCAACTGAGTTAACATAATGGCCCAATGTTCAGTTTATTACTACTAAGGGTTGGGTGGAAGTTTTAACCCAATTGAGTTAAAACATTAACCCAATACTCAGTCCATTATGAGCAAGCATTGGGGTGTGATTTTAACCCAACTGAGTTAACATAACAATCCAATGTTCAGTTTTAACCCAACTGAGTTAAATTAATAACCCAATATACAGTCTAATATGAGCAAGCATTGGGGTGTAATTTTGACCCAACCGAGTTAAAATAATGACCCAATGATCAGTTTATTACGACTAAGGGTTGTATGGAAATCTTAACCCAACTGAATTAAAATACTAACCCAAAATATTCAGTCTATTATGAGCAAGAATTGGGATATAACTTTGACCCAACCGAGTTAACATAATGACCCAATGGTCAGTTTATTACGGCTAAGAGTTGGGTGGAAATTTTAACCCAATCAAGTTAAAATAATAACCCAATGCTCAGTTTACTAGGACTAAGGACTGTGCTGTAATTTTAAGCTACCTGAGTTGTAGTAATGACCCAATACTCCATTTATAAAAACTATGGGTTGGGTTGTACTATTAACCCAATTAGATTAACATACTGACCTAACTGTTGGTTCAGATTCATGACCCAACCCCGTTGTGTTAAACTGACCCAATTTCATGTGACTGCCTATAGACCTAACGGCTGGGTCAAACTTGACCCAATTTGGGTAATTTTTAACCCAACTTTTTTTAGAGTGGAGTTCAATTTCTACTGGTAAGAATGACTTGTGCACCACATTTCATTCTTTTAGCACGGTCTGCAACTGCAAGAATTTGTTAGTCAGCTGGCCTCAGGACGGAACACGGAGGGGCATGGGCTAGTTAGACTTGCACGGGTAAGAATGACTTGTGTACCAGCCTTTAGCTCATCCGCAAGGATTTGTTGGCCTTTGAGAGTACCTCTAGGGGGTTCCATAACTCAATGCGCGAATTTAAAAAAAATCTCGTACCGGACACAGGTCTGGTACCTGCTAAAAATGCGGACCTCCAGAAAATTTTGTCGGCCCAAAATTAAGCTAATTTTTTTTTTCATCCTAATGCTTCTATTGTTGCTCACAATGGCTTACAGTAGCAGATCCAGGGAAAATCTTGGGGGTGGAAGGCGGTCACAAACCAGCTAAGTGTTGAAATCTCTCAGTTCCGGATGCATTCAGAATTTTTTGAGTAGTGGGGATGAGGGGAGGGGGGAGGAGAGGGAACCTCCAGTGTCCAAAATACCTGAGGGTGACGAATTCTAAGCCATTTAGGGAATTTTCAGGCTTCTCCCATTCTTTTTTTTTATTTAACCCAGAAATAAACCGTATTAATTTAGTTTCACAAAAAAAAAAGTTGTAGATCTGTACAACTTCCATTTTAGTTGCGCTGAGAGCTAATTGGTGATCAGAATATGAAACTACCACATAAATAAATAATAATTATTCGCCAAATAGCAGTCTCCGGCTGGCTCTCCTGCACTAGACTTATGAAAACCGCCTCGAGTCAATGGTCCGCAGCAAAGCTCACACGTGGATTTGTCAATGCAGCCAGTTAGTGCAGTAGAAAAAAAAAGGGGGAAGGATTAAGAGAACTATAGTAATATAATAATCATTCACTACGAAAAAAATTCCTTATTAAGCATCAACCAGGCAGGAAATTACGATTGTTAATTTAAAATAATTATGTCATTTCGTAACAGATGATTCGTAGCAAATATTGGTTTTTTTTTTAGGGAGCGAGGTGGAGGGGGGGGGGGGGCAATTGTTCCTAACCCCGCCCTTGGCATCCGCGCCTGACGACTTACAAAGAATTTATAAAGAGCCGGTTGGGGCCAACCTGTTACCGTTAACCCTAATTTCAGTTCCCAAAATGCTTACACTTTTATTTAACGAAATGATTTGCTTAAACTAATAATCATCTGACAAATATGTGTCAGAATCAGAAGCACTTTCACAAAACAGAACAAAAAAGACGAGTTTCGTTGACTGTTTCGTCAGTGTTGCCGTAGCTAGCTTGAAATGCAAGAGTCGCAGCCAACTAATTACCCAGCAGACACTTTACGCATTGAGAAACGAATGATGTGGAGATATCCCAACAGACGATGACGTCACTGCTTTTTTACGGAAGTGGCTAAGTGTGCGATCATAAAGCCAACTGGTTATCACTGTCCCTTGTTTTTATGCAATTTTGATTAATAATATGGGCAAATATGAATACAGTCCGTTAAAATTATTTTTAAATATCGAATTTTTTAAAGATATTACCGTTTTGTTTTGGAATTTTTTACTGGCCGTGAGGGCCGGTAAATTTTCAAATCTACAGGACCTCCAAAAAAATTACCGGCATTGTCTGGTAAGACGGTGCTAATTTCGCACCATCTAGCTAGTTCGATATTTATACTGCTAAGAATAACTTGTGTACCATATTTCATGAATTTAGCGCGATGTGCATGAATTTGTTACTTAACAACTGTACTAACGAGGGCAAACAGTCCCAACAACAAACACAACAACAACAACAACAGCAGCAGCAACAACAACAACAACAACAAATGACCATGCTATGAAGACCAAGTGGTTCGATTGTTGTCATTAACATTTTTAATGCAGTGAAATACCGCAAAAATATCGAACTTCGTTTATGTATATCAATTCTGGGGGAAACAATACGGTTTCAAAGTTTTATGTTCCCAACAAGAATAAGAAAACAACAAGAGTATTTATTTAGTAACACTAAAATAGTGTTCAAAATGCCCTGGGCCGTATTAAAACCTACATTTTAAGCTATAAAAAAATTGAAAATCGCTTTATTTGTTCGATCTCTACGTGAAAGCAAAATTCCCCCAACAAGAAGATCAACAGCAAGAATATTGTAGTCACACCAAAGTAACGTTCTCAAGGCCCTAATAGTATGCCTTGTTCATACCTAAGTTATAAGGTATAAAACTTTAAAATCGATTCATTGGTTGGTCTCGAGGTGAGGCAAAGATTCCAAACAACAACAACAACAGTTTTTAATGCGATGAAATAGTTATGATTTGAATAGTTATTTGAATTTCGCTGGTCTCTGTCAATTCTGGGTTAAACTATAGTGTTTCTTAGTTTGACGTTTATCATGGATGTTCATGATGAAGCTTAAATAAAATATAAAAGGTAGCTTCAAAATACTTAAAACAAGCTTGCTAAATAATTTGTTTTGGCCTGTGGATTTTACTGTTCGACGTCGATTCGAGGTTCAAGGGATCCTTGAACGGTCGTCAAGATTGTGAGTTCTACGCCCTACTCTAAACGTAACAGATACAGTCTTCAGAATTTGAAAGTAAAACGGTTACGGATGGCACGAAAAGTAAGGAAGATGCTTCAAGGCTCCCTGACACTTGAGCAGAGACGTCGGGAAGCGAAACGTAAGTGGGCGAAAACCATACATTTGTCAATTTATAGTTTCATGTCGATTGACCAGACTCTTGATCCTATTTACTACCGATGTTCTAGTAAATTATCAGCACATTTACTTAATTTCTGCAGCAGTTACGGCATTTTCGTTGAAGTGTCAACGGACGAAGAAATGAAGCTGCTTATTTTCAATTGTGGCATGGACATCATGCACCCTTAAGTTCGTAACATGTTAAATTTCCTGCTTGAATGAACCGTACCGTACGGACGATCTGCAAAAAAATGAGAACCCCTAAAAACTGTAAATAACTTTGTATACAGTAACATGCCATGCCACGTTAGGTCGAAAATGGCCAACTCTTCACCATGCTTGTTACAGGTAAACAGACAAAGAGGTAGACATACAGACTTCATTAGTGTTTATGATTGGTTGGACCGATTGGACAAATTGGTTAACGATGACAACGTCGGCTTAGAAGAACTGAAAATCAATGGCTTTGGTTTATGGCTGTGTGTCTTGCCTTACAATCTATGGTCGACTGCCTCAAGAAAATTACCCCGGCGGGCAGAAATGTTTTTTAATTCTAATTAAAATGTAGTTCTCCTTTTTAATTTACGGATATTTTGTTGGGCTGATCACATCGATGCGACATGCGGCCATGCTTACACGGTGGAACGAAAAATGTGTGTGGTGGTTAACCGAGCGTGCCACGTGAAAAAGAAACACTACAAATTTCACTGAAATAAATTTGCGTAGCTGCAAATTTTATTACGGTTCTGTGTTAGAGTACAACGAATTACAGCTACCAACTTGGAGAATGTGATATTACAAAATACACCAACCTTAGAAGGAATTTTTTTTTTTTAAAAGCTCGATTTTAAAGTACAACTGATGGTTAAAAAAAAAACAGGGTCACACCGCCAGATTTTGCCCCCTTTTATCCGAATTCGATGTGACCAACCGAATGGTATGGATCCTGGTCCCTTAATTCAGACGGGAAACTCGAGAGTTCATCAACCATGAGTCAGGAAAGGAAACCGTGGATGATACCTCAGTCGTCATATCCGTTAGTTTATAGATATAAGAAGATTCGGGACTGGATCGAGTCTTGGCAATGGTTGAATATTTATTTCAATAAACTGGTTGGAAATTAATTTAAGGGGAAAGCAATGCTCCTGCTTTTGTAAAAAAATACTCGAATATATAAGTATCAGACTTCTTCACTCTTTGTGCTTGTAATATGTGATTAATAATACTATATACTTAAACGATTGAAATAATATTTTTTAAATGACAAAGATTTGCAATATTGCCTAAGTACCTATTTCGTAAAGTTAACTTTATTCAAGTTAAGTATATCATATCAAAAACCAAAACTGGTAAAATGAGCCGCCAAGTTCCGAATTGTTCCGCCCTTCAAAGGAGTGATATCAAAACACCAAAACATCAAGTTAATCGCACCGCTTAATAGTTCGAATGTCAAATGAAAACTAGAACATTGCTATTTTCGGTAGCAATGTTCACGTTTTCCTTTAACGTCCAAAGTATTATTCGGTGTGATTAAGTTGGCGAATGTTTTGGCGTGTTGATATCACTCCTTTGATGGACGGAACCATTCGGAACTAGGTGGCTCCTTTTACCAGTTTTGGTTGTTGATATGATATCAGTTCTTTTTTTAAAATTGTGTATTAAACTCAACTCTACTACCGTGCAGATGTGTAATAAAGTGGCACGTCAACAAGAAATTGGTTTTCAACAATTTGCTACTACCTTTTGCCTATAGGCCGAACCACTCACAACTTGGTGGCCTCTTCACCAGTTTTTGGCTTTGTTTATTTTGCTTTGTTTTCAGAGATGATTTATTTTTCGTGAATTGGACGTGAATACAATTTCTTTGGCAACGTTGTTGAGATTTATCGTGCTACACTAGTGTGTGTTTCGGCACGCACGTCAGTATACGGCCCTGGATGGTCGCTCGGTAAAGCTCTTGGGTTGGTTGCTCGTGAGAAAGGGTTTCGGGATGCGGTAAGGAGTGTAGTTGTTTTTTGTAACCGAACTGGTCGTTTTGGCGGCGGGGGAGGCTAGTGTTGCTTGTTGCACCGTGTGGTGGGAGACGGTGCTGGCGTGTGGTGGGGAGGTGAGTGAGTGGCGGTGTATGTCTCTGGATGTTGGTGTGTGTATGTGTGTGTGTGTGTGTGTGTGTGCGTTAATGGCAGAGAGGGCAGCATTGTTGTTAGGAGTTAAGTTAATTTGTAAGGTAGAGTAGAGCGTGAGGGGTCATGCCCGTGTAAGCTCTCGTATCAAATCAAATCAGTATACACGTTGTCATTGTCCGAACTTTGGCTGTCCAATGAGAGACGATGCCGACAATACTAACAATGGTTATAACAATATTTTCGTACTTACGCGCCATCCCACGCCATCGTCGTTACACCCCTTGGCTCCAAACCATAAAAGGTACGCAGTTCGTATCGTACTGCGGCCATTCGTCCAATTTCATAGCTGGAAGCCTTCCCGTTATCTCGGAATCGATGAATAATCACCCTATGGAAATAAACATGGGGATTAGCGGACTAGAATTAGCTAGTAGCAAGTAGCTAGCTAGTTACACATTTTCAACGTTATTGAGGGTCGGATTTTGCATTGAAATCAGATTAGCTGGCATTCCTACAAGAGTTAATTTTTGTCAGGTGGGTCATTGCTCTTGATTTTAAAACAATTTAAGCTTTTGTACCGCATTATTATTTTTCCCCAAATGCCTGAAATGTGCCCAACTATGCTTCAAGATATAAGACACTGACGCTATGGCGTCGCGCTACAATGGTTTACAACCTCGACAATTGAATCGATGTAATGTTTGTTGTGATGATTGTTGCCTAACTTGGCGCGACACACTAGCGTGTATCTAAATTTAAGACCATGAATCCATCAATGAGTTAATCACACCAATTTCACATAAAATAGTCACACGAACGGCAAAAAAAAAACACTCCACTTTAGTTGGATGAACTAACAGTTTTAATGGTTTTGTGGTTATCTACCTATCCACTTATAAAATTGTAGGCGATATAGACCGAAGTTTTATTTTTTTAAAGCTGAATGCTGAGGAAGCCAGAGCTATGTGCCAAAACGTTGACGGTCATTTTTAACAAACCCAAGACGTCTTGGCCTTAATTTTACCTTTGCAGTTGGCAACAGACGACTGACATTAAATTATAAGCTTCTATAACGGTCAATTACGGAATTGTGAATAGCGGTTCAGGAAGAAAAAAAATCAACTTGCCCAACTGTGTAGTTATGGCGAACAACTAAACCGGAACGGTTGTACATAGAGGAAAATAAGTGTTAACAAGCGAAGCTTACGGTGTGCACTACCTAATGAAAGTTATTGTCGCAGCTCGTTTTGCATGGCCTTGTTCTGTAGTTCCATCCCTGCCCATTGTCCAGTTCTGCTTGGTATGCAAAGAATGCGTCAATGAATTAACAACGATAACAACATTTAAGCCGAAAATGGTCATTGACTCCCTAATTACTCTTCGTGTTTAATTCACAGTTAGTTTTATTATAAACAATTTTCTGCAGAAGAGAGAAAGTAGTGGGGTGAGGGAGAAAAAAAAACAACGTTTTAGTTTGACAGATTTATCTATTCGTGTGGGCTACTGCGGTGTAAGTTGCCATCAAAACGACACATCCTCCTTGAATTCTACTATCACGAACTGTTCCAACACTGACATGACGGGACCGTATGTACGACTCGCACTTAGGCTGTTTTTTTTTTGGCTAGTGGCATATTGCGATCGCATCACTGCGTCTTATTTAACCACTGAGGATAACCAGTGAGGGCAGCTAATTCCTTAAATGGAGCGTGAAGGTAAAACTACATTCTTTGAAAACTGAGGAATAAAGCCATATGAATAATCAATAACAGATCAGTCTTAACAAGGTGACCCTTACGAACATCCCGATATGGAATTCCTAGTTTAACAAAAATTTAAATAGTAATTTTTTTTCTGTAGCCAAAATCCAATTCTGAGCATGGTGTCGTATTCAAAAAAAAAATTAAATTTGAACAGAAGTACATACGAGATCGTTATGATCATATAATAATATTATCATAATACAAACAATTCTTTGTGTAATATTTGCAAAATTTCTAGTGGGTAACATTTGTCAATGAAAATAAAAAAAATTAAAATACGTACGGTATCAGCAATAATTACAAAGTGCTCACAGAGTCAGCAAAACATCCAGAGTATAAAATATCCATATACATTATTTAAAATAAAATCTCTAGCAGCAGGAAAACACAAAAAAGTTTCCATTGGTACTGTTTTTAAAATAAAGATATATCCGTCGTAGTGTGACAAAGTACTTATTTTAATAAATCTCTACAATTGTTTTAGGTTCAATCTACCAGAACGAAAGAAACAGGTTCGGTGCTATATCGGATGCTTTGCTTATTTTCTTTCCAGATAATGAATGCCGTTAGTGGTTCAGGAATCCATTCGTTAACTTGGGACAGGCACCATTTTTTTTTGTAAAGTTATAGGAAATGATGTGTCACTTTGAAAGAAATATTTGTGCTATAGACATACTGGTTCTGATACGACTCCAATTTATCAAGACACACGCTATTGCCCGCCAAGATAAAACGATAACATCCAGATAAATTATATATACGAGCATGGCGACCACTAGACACATTGTGTCTTTACAGCAAAGGTAGTTTGGCTGTTTTCAGCCATGAGGATAAATAACATTGCGACAGAAGAGGCTGAAACTTGTTTAATCGGTAGACTTTGGTCGCCTGACAACATAAAAGTCACTATTAAGGACACAGCTTACCGTTTTCTTGTTGGAAAAATGACGTGAATAACGTTGATATTTGCCTGATCAAGACACAGACTAGTGCGTCGCCCACCAAGATAAAACGATAACATCCAGATAAAATATATAAGAGCATGGCGACCACTAGACACGTTGTGTCTTTACACCAAAGGCAGTTAGGCTGTTGTCAGCCATCTGTGGATAAATAACAATGTGACAGAAAAGGCTGAAACTTGTTAGGTCGGGGGACTTTGGTCGCCTGAAAAGTCACTGTTAGTGACACAGCTTAACGTTTTCTTGTTGAAAAAACGACGTGAATAACGTCGATATTTGCCTAATCAAGACACGCGCTAGTGTGTCGCTCGCCAAGATAAAACGATAACATCCATATAATATGTATATATGAGGATGGCGACCACTAGACACGTTGTGTCTTTACAGCAAAGGTAGTTTGGCTGTTTTCAGGCATGTGAGGATAAATAACAATGCGACAGATAAGGCTAAAACTTGTTTGATCGGGAGACTTTGGTCGCCTGACAACATAAAAGTCACTGTTAGACCTATAGATTAACGTTTTCTTGTTGAAAAAACTACCTGAATAACGTTGATATTTGCCTAGTCTAGACACACGCTAGTGTGTCGCCGCCAAGTAACTGTAGATCATCCCATTGTAGACATCCGATTGTTAAAAACTGATTGTTAATGATAAAAAGGCGGCTTACTAGCAGACATGTGTCTGTTAACTGTAAGCAACTAAAAGCATATTTTGGCATGTTGAGGATAAATCCCAATGCGACACAAATGTTTCAAACCGTGGAAAATGTAAGAGGAAGGGTCAGAGACTAAGAAAAACTAAAATTTAAAGGATGAGTGTCCACCAATCATAGAGAAAAAGATGCGTCAATAACGTTGTTTTTATGTTACTGTCTAGCTAGCTAACTAATAAGATTTTCCCATGTTAAATCCCATAGACTTTTGGTCATGGCTAGCGGAAAATTGAGAAGGCCTACGTACTTGAACTTTTGCACACGTGCATGGTGATCTGAGGATGGTCCTTTTGTTTATTTGGGGTTTTTAGGGGTCAGGACAAATGCGCGGGAGGGTTTTGAAATTCGCCACCGGCGAATTTAATTTTCGTTTCTTTTCCAAGTTGCAACCAAAGATTTTAAGCAACAGTGGATTGAACAATCAAGACTGGTCCTTAGATTTATTGTAAAAGTCTGGACGAACTAAAAACTGAACTGTAACGAAAGACAAAATAAAGAAACATTAACGTTGCCGTGGAAACATTAACGTTGCGGAAGAATAAAGGGATGCACTTTAGATGATGGTTACGCAACAATATGGGCATACACGAGCTAAAGGGTTTTTTGTTAATAACCCAAAAAAAATGCTTCGCGTTCTGCTGTTTTAGTAACAGCGACCTTCGGGGGTTTCTGCACGACTAAATGTGAACGAAATCTTGAAAAATTAAGGGGAAGTTGTAGGGATAAACAAAACAACTGAAGGGTATGCGCTGATTGAGTGAGCGAAGCGAACGAAATCAGCGATTGTTAGTCAGTGTGTGCTAAAATGGGATTGAAGCATCTTAAACAGACGGTGTAACCTTATGTACGTTCACAGTCCTATGAAAGTTGTGATATCCACCTAAAACCATAACTGGTAGAAAAACCCGCCAAGTTTCCAAAAACGTTCAACCTTTGAAGGTAGTGATATCATTCCACCAGGGAAAGGCTGCCAAGGTTAATCCTATTAGCCAAGTTAATCACACCGAATAGTACTTTGGACGTTAAATGAAAACTTGAAGAGTAGCAATCTTCTAGTTTTCATTTAACTTTCGAAATATTAGTATGTGCGATTAACTTGGCTAATAGGAGTAACCTTGGCGGCTTTTCCCTGGTGGAATGATATCACTACCTTCAAAGGCCGAACGTTTTTGGAAACTTGGCGGGTTTTTCTACCAGTTATGGTTTTGGGTGGATTACTACTAACTACTACTAACTACTACTGGTAACTAAATATAACTAAATATAAATAAATTCTTCCATGCGGTGAGTAAAGCTGGTTCTTAGCTTATTTTACAGGTATTGCTCTGGATATGTGCCCTTTTCATATGGACCTTTCTAATTGGTCAAGTGTTTCAGGGGTTAGGGAGCTCCAAACGTCCAAATTAATTGTTTTACATTGTTTTAAACATTGTTATTATGCAATAATGCTAAACTGAACATTAAATAAATCATTCGTCTTCATTACTAATATGAAATGCTGTCATATAAAAAAGGTGACCGTTGTCCTCAAAACGTAACGAAACCAACAAAAAAAAAAGGAAATGGGCCAAAAAACTAGATTGGTGTTTCCTTCTCATAATTACTAAGAAAAACAAAGGGATTTCATCAATTTGGACCAAAAAAAGCTGATATCTACCCCAAAACAAAACGTGTTAAGGATTCCCGCCAAGCTTTTCGGCCGTATTAAGTCATGATATCAAACGCCAAGCTCTTTCGCCAAGCTAATCCCACCGACTAAGACTTCAAACGTTAAATGAAATATTTCAAAATTGCGCAGTAAGCAATTTTCATATATTTCATTTAACCTTCGAACTATTTCTCGGTGGGATTAGCTTGGCGAAAGAGCTTGACGTTTGATATCACGACTTCACACGGCCGAAAAGCTTGGAGGGAATTATTAACAAGATTTGTTTTGGGGTAGTTACTACTAACTACTGGTAACATCCCGGGCAGGCCCCCAATAATATTGCTTTTCCTTATAGGTTTCAAGACAATATCTTCCTCAACTGGTCTTAAAGGAGGGAATAAGATGTTTGATTAAAAATGATTCTCGCTCGAGGGTCCCGACAGTTCGCACTACGTAATTTGACCCTTCGCTTTTGACACGATAGGGGATGGCAAGTTTTAAGTAGATTTAACTCGGTAAAACAAAATACTACAGGCTATCTTACATGCTATAACAGGTTGCAAAATCGGAAACTACGGCGTTTGAATTTTTGTAAGCATTTTATTTAAAAGGCTTAGTTGACAAGTACAGTTAAGCAAACAGGTTTTTTTTTTAAGTTTTTAACAAAGAGTTGGAACTGGGAAAACAAAACATTAGAATTGGCGTTAATCGCTCGGCGCCATTACCGTCGAACCTGGGTAGTTCAGTGAAAGCAACAAATGCCCTGTCCAAAGATACTCTAAGGGGAGAGGCCAACCTAAGGAAATTTTGATGCTTCACGCAACAGATTAAAGACTATCGTGCTTCTCAATACGGAACAGCTGAATTATTTATGAAGTCTGGCAACGGGACCATAATTGAACAAGGCACAATTGTAAGCATCTTGTTAATATAATTATATTATATAATTATATAATATTATATAATTATATTATATAATTATATTATTAGAAATACATTACGTAACGGAATATACGGCACACGTCGTTTTCGAAAAGCCACTTACACGGAGCACTGATTGCTAGACGGCAAACACATGCAAATTTCTATGAAACAAAACACAATTGCAACAAGCAACGAGTTAAGAGATTAAGCCTAGTTCATAATAAGCTTCACGCTCTATCCTAAAAATACCGTGTCTATGATATCCAGTCCTAGATAAGAAAACGCATAATCAACTCACGAATACTGCTACAACTTGCGGAACAGAGAACTCGACTACCCTCAGAATTTAAAAACATGCCGCTCCCAGCGCATAATTTTTACAACACTAGGCTATAAAAATAACGGAAAACTCCTTTTACCTTAACAGACCGACGCTGGAATCCCATATGACTCCGTAGAGTAAAACTGTGGTGCGTCCACCCAGCTATAACTTCACGCAGCATACAAGTAATAACGAAATATTTCTAGAGCAAGACATTACGGTGCGGGGAGAAGTCGAGTTCCTACCAGCAGACGTGTAAAGTGAAGTGCGCATAGCGTCGCTAAAATCCATGGACGGACTAACGGAAATCATCCCTTGTTGTCGAGCCTGTCTAAAGCGAGACGTTTTAAAGGGACCTGTATTTGCATATCACATGACAATTTAATAAAAGAATAAGTTGACAATGAACAGAAAACACAATATTTAAGAGCGCAAATATTTATATTAATAACTAGGTAGATTTGGTTAACTTAAAATTATTTAGTTATTTAACCCAGGTAAGTTGTAAATTAATAAATTCCGAAAGGGAATCTAAAAATTTAAACCAACAGCCCATCGAGATACCTACGTGTGCGCATGAAGCATCCAGGAGTCTAGGGAGCATTCGTGAAGTGGAGCCAAATGCAGTGTACTACACCACGCGGCCAGAATCAATCGCGGAACACAATAGCTTGGCGTTTGATATCACGACTTCACACGGCCGAAAAGCTTGGAGGGAATCCTTAACAAGTATTGTTTTGGAGTAGTTACTACTAACTGCTGGTTACGCATTTTTTTTATCACGAAAATAAATTCTTATATGCGGTGAATAAAGCTGGTTCTTAACTCATTTTACAGGTATTGCTCTGGAGATGTGCCCTTTTCATATGGAACTTTCTAATTGGTCAAGTAGTTCAGGGGTTAGGGAGCTCCAAACGTACAAATTGATTGTTTTACATTGTTTTAAACATTGTTATTATGCAACAAGGAGAAACTTCAGTACTAACAAGAAATCTAGACACACACCAGTGTGTCGCCGCCAAGTAACAGTAGATCGTCCGATTGTAGACATCAGATTGTTAAAAAATGATTGTTGATGAAAAAAAGGCGGCCGCACTAGCAGACTGTGTCTTTTAACTAAAACCAACTTATACCTGATTTCAGCAGACTGGTGTAAATTCTCCATGCGGTAGAAATCTTTGCGTTTGAATCAGGTGTCTTGGGTACAGTAACTAGTAACTAGTCCGCAGGCTTCCATGTTAATTCTCATAGGGTATAACGACACGTTAACAACTGATTAGGGAAAGTTGCCAGATCTTTAGATTTCGGCAGACAGGTAAAGCGTCATATGTGGGAAGTGCCGTTTTCTAAAATGGAGATTGCAGCTAGAAGCACGTGGCCCTGAAGTGGCTCGTAAGTGCACAATTATTGTCGTAACCATTGTTTGTATTGTTATCCGACAGTAGATTATAACATGCTTAAGTGTTACACGCTTATCGTTTCAGTACCTAATTGTCCGAATTCATTGTTGTTGCAAATAGGTGGTGGTTGAGTAGCGGCGAGTACTGCATGGTGCGACATCCAGCACGGTGCGTGAATTGTTGGCGATTTCTGTTGCACTTGATATCGTGCTGGATATTCACCTGCCATCTTTTGCGATCATAACGGACTCGCAGGCGGCATATCGGCTTCTGCAGAGGTCGTGGAAGTGCTTAGATGTTGAGGATCCTGTATAGTGTACACCATTGGATGGAAGTGTTGGGTCGCTTTGGGCACGGGTGTTGTCTCCTTCCGGTGGGTCCGTGGCCACAGTGGCAATCCGGGCAATGTGGCAGCGGACGGAGAAGCGCGGGAGGCTCGTGGCGCCTGCACGCGACTATATCCGGTGGTCTCGGCACGGACGTTTCGCGTGGCGGTGCGGCAGTGGTTTCTGGCGCAGTGGCAAGAGATCTGGGAGGCAGCCACAGACGCAAGGGCCCTGTTCACAGTGCACCCAAAGTGCGTAAATACGTCAAATCTGGACAAACTGCTCTATAACTGCTCTATTCTGTCCCGAATCAGAGTTGGTTTCACTATGCTGCAAGCCCATAAATACAGGTACGGGTGGGCCAATTCTCCATTGTGTAGCGTGTGCCAGGTAGCGGAAACACCAGAACATGTTCTCGTAGAATGTCGGAAATTTACCGCGGAACGACAGCGTCTTACACCCTGGCTGAATGCTCTCCCAGTTTATGGAGATCTGTTGTCACTAGGGCATCCAATCCCGAGACATATTTGTAATCCTGGGATTTCGGGATTCTTTTCTCTTAATCCCGGGATCAATCCCGAAATTTCGGGATTTATTCTTATTATTTTCAGTGGTAAAAAAAAAACTACATGAAAGGAAGGTTGCGTTCGATAACTTCATTGTTTAAATAACTCACAAGGTGAAAACTTAAGTGAGCATAGCTAGTTGGTAGCATGTTCTTCGTTTATTTGAAATGATCTGCTATTTTTTTCAAAGTTTAAATGAATGGAGTATTTTTAAGTTATTATTTTTTAATCTAGTTGTGATACATTTTGCATTCTGTAGACTGTGCTACAAAATTTTGAAACTCGATTCATTTGTTCTATTTCTAGGCGGGGCAAAATTTCTCCAACAAGCTAGAAACAACAACAAGAACATTGTAGTCCCATTCAAATAGCGTTCAAAAGGCTTTGGGCCTTGTTCATATCTACGTTTTTAGCTATAAAACTTTAAAATCGGTTCATTGGTTTGCTATCTAGGTGAAACAAAATTTTCCCAACAAGAATAACAACATCAACAATACTGTAACCATACATTAAAATGTAGTCATATTGAAAGAGCGTGTAAAAAGGCCCTGGTTCTTAATTAATATCTACATTTTTCACTAATTAGTTCACTGGTTCGATCTTTAGTTAAGAACAAATTTTCCCCAACAACAAAAGAACATCAACAAGAATATTGTGACATCAAAATAGTCTTTAAAAGGCTGTAGGACTCGTTCACTGTTTAAGCTACAAAACTTGAAAATCGATCCATAGGTTCGATCAACAGGTAAGAGCCAAGAGTCCCAACAACAGGAATAACAACAAAAACAACACTAACGGTGGGGATTTCCAGTTGAGGTCTACAGTTAATCTTGGGCGTAAGTTTGGTATCACGAATATCCGACGATTTCCAATGCGAACTAAGTTGAGGGCTAAGGAATGTAGAGCCCCTAAGCTCTAGCCTAACTTAATACGGAGCAGTTAGTCGCAAGCTGAAAAAATCGGTGATTTCCAATCAGGTTTAGCGATAATCCTCAGGTAATGAGCATGTTAGGCCTGGGGCTAACGATAAAATTTAGACCCAGGCACACCATGGTTTAAGTTGAGGTTTAAGCACCTCTTTCGGACACGATGCATCACTGCACGACGTGAGTGTTGGTATGAAGTGTAATTTCAGGGGTACATTTCTCCACAAGATCAACTCAAGTGTCACTCTGGTTAAAAGTTATCGTCAGGTCAGTAAGAGATGATAATTTTCCCTTTCTCCAATAGGGACACAAAATTTTCAGTTCGTAAATGTGAATTGGTTTAGGTTTTCGAAGTGACCACGTACATTGACATGTTTAACAGATTAACATAACTAATTTTTACCGGGGACCATAGCACCCCGACGATGGGGGGGGGGACCTCCCCCTCCCCCCAACCGTCCAAGAAGACGTACAATACAGTTGGCAAATTCCAGTTGTCGAGTTGCCAAGCTTGGATTAAATATCACTGCCAAGTCCCGTTTCCATGAATATTGGTTAATCATTATCATCCTTCGGTCAGTTTAAAGTAACGTTTCAGATGCTTTTTTTTTTATTTGCTTTCGTAACGTTTAGCGTGCGAGTAACTGAAACGCTGCCCTTGACCGTTTCTAATCGCTTCCCTGCAGCAATCCTCCATCCACGCGACTGGTAAGAAGTATAGTCTGGTTACCAAATCCCATTTTTAACCTAAACCTGCAGAAGTATGGTCCGCCCAATGTTTTATGATGTTTTATGTTTCTTCAAGACATATACTTAATGAAATTCTGCAGGGTACAACTTTGTCACCCTTGGGCAAATTTAAATATCAAGATGGCAGCCAAGATGGCTGAAAAATCATATATCGGCCATATCTTTGCTTATAGAACAGACAGAATAATCATTTTGGCGTCTTATCTGCTACCAGACTATAGTATGCGAACTCAGAGCTAGATTGTGCCTAGCGGGAAAAGAGCCGTTTTGTTTGCCTGTTAGCCCATCACCACCATGGCTTAAAATATCATAGATAATGTAGAAACTAAAAATAAAATATGCTTTAAACTGTGTCTCAGCCAAGTTTAAAGACTGGATTAGAATTAACTTGGCGAAAACCATACACAGTTGGCAAAATTTAAAATAGAGTTGGCTATTTTACTTCATGTAGCTTTTCTCTGTTAGACAGTGCCCAGAAGAAGCGATTCAGCAGTAAGGAATAACTCCTAACTGGAATTTCGGGGGAAGGGGGCCGGCAGGGAAGAGTTACTGATATATTAATAATCCAAAACACAACTTCACAGCCAGGATTTAAAAACTTTCTTAAGTAAGGGAGAAACGTAAACAAAACTACATAAATCAAAACTTAGTAACAATTTCTACCAAGTTTTCGCCGTCTGAAGTCGTGAAATCACAAAAATTTCATTTACTAGTTCGTCTGCTAGCCCATTCTGCCATTGTTTTAGTTAAAACAGAACTTGCACTAAATCCGTACTTCATGAAAAGCGGCTACAGCCAGCAAAATTGAAAATTGAATTGGAAAATTGAGTTGGCTGTTTGATTTGCTGTAGTCCTTTTTCTGTTCACCTATCTCTACTAAGATTTGAAGATCCTTTTGTATTAATGCAAAAACAATTCCATTTTTTATACTACAAACTTGTTAAGAATTCCAAAAAAATTCGAAGGTATACGATTTGACAATAGGAGTCCATAAGATCTCAAATTAAAGGACAAAAGCGACCCAAAGGCACTAAAGTAGGGCAAACATTACTAACATCCCTGAATCCAGGGAGAAAAAAATGAAAATGGAGCATAGATTTCATATTATATTTAAAAGCTTTTCTCCAATACTACCTTAAATTGTTTTGGACAAAGCTGAGTGAAAGGTTTCGCCGTTTTTTTTCATCTTTCTTGCTTTAAAATGCGCAATTTTTTGGAAGTAATACCCTCTAGTTCGTTTGGGATAAAACTGAGCAAGAGATTTCACTATTTTTCAGCTCTTGACAGTCCATTTGAAAAAAAAATTGTCCCCTACTGCCATGCTTGCAGACAGCAGTTCATTGGCATTCATTACATAGCCTAGACGTCCAAAATGTATCCTTAACCCAACCCCATTCGTCAATGGCTAGCTACGGGCCTGTTTATGTAATTTTAAACTGAAATT
>JAHWFP010015735.1:0-17507 GCA_023313725.1 Lithobius niger | reverse complement strand
GCAAACATTGATAATAGCCATTACTTCTATCCAGTCTAATCTGCGTAAAAGTAAAACATTGTTTACAGAAGAAATACATTTGGCCGACTAACAACGGTAGTGAACTGTAAAATTTTAACGAAAATTCATGACAGTTTTAAGGTTCTAACAATAACAATTCCCATGTGTAAAGCGTTTCATGCCTTGATATTTCGTTTTTCAAATTTAAGGCTTTCAAGGAATTCAAAGCTACAGATAAACCCTGTAAGACTTTTGTCAATTTGTGACTTTCCCCATTTCACAATTTTGAAACAACATCCAAAATTACAACCAAGAAAATACAGGCAAGTTGACCATGGAATTAACATTAACTAATAGCAGAAAACCAACCCTATAAGCCAAACTAATTGGGACCAAGAGTGTTCGGATAATCAAATTTACACGTAACAATAAAACCGTACTTCACTGCAGTAGTATTTAAAGCTAAGAGTTTAGTGCAAAACATTAACGGAGTACTGTACAAGAAGATTTCTCACTAAAGTGTTTCATGAAACCGAAAAAATCAAACTGGATTAGCACTACAGAATTTCTATTTTATCTTTCTCAAAAGAGAGTTTGGATAATAATGTTTCTGCTGTATTTTGAGTAAACTGGATTAACTGAATACATTGATTGGTATAAAAAAAGCAGTAGACCTATTGCAAGCTACAGTTAAAATCTAAAAACTGAACTTCGAAATCCAGCCTGCAGAAGAGAAAAGTTATTTTTTGGGAAAAGCTTTCCAAATTTAATGCTTCCCCCATACTTTTTTCCACCTAAAATGCCAACACTTCACACATGCGAAAGCCTTTAACCACAGGCAAAAACCCTCGACAACCTGCAATCCGCACATCTACTTTCTTGCTGGCATTTGTATTTGTTCGCTAGCAACCTCAAGAAGGGCGGTAATTTAGTGACAGCCGAAATTATTGCTTTTTTTGCTTCATAACACCATGCCCCAATGGGGGGAGGGGGGGGGACATCACTTATACACAGGGACGTGCAGTCCCCTCCCCCCTCGAGAGGGCAGGGGCAACTTTTTTTGGTGTTTTAACCTCTTTACACCTCTAGCCACCACTTTTGGCCGTCGTTGTCCTTTTTTGCCTTTTTTTTGGCTCGTTTACATCACTGCTCCAGCGAATGTCGGTGAAAAGGGCCATTTTTTTCAGAAACATCGCACTTTTTTTTTTTTTTTTACAAAAATGAGGTCCGCAATGGAAACCATTACAGGAACTAGAATGTGACCACAAGACAGCACGTCATTCGAGATCGACTGGGACTAAACAGCAACCTCTTTGCAACATAGAGACTATAAAACTACCACACGGAGATCTACGGAGACCAAACATTTTTAATTTTAAGAGATTTTTGGACATTTGTGTAAAATTGTGTTGGGTAATTTTAAGGAAAATTCAATTTAACAACCAACTGACAATTTGACAACAAATTACTACACTTTCTGAAATTTTGTGTCACGCTGTAAAGGTACAAGATGCCAACCACAAGCACCAACACTACAACTGCGAAGACTAACTCGCCATTAAAAAACAAGTAAGCAAAATGATCCTGTAACAGCAAAAAATGTCAAACACTCTCTGTGAGAAAGGTAGGTAGGTCAAGCACAGGAAAAGAAAATACAAATAAGTAATCCAATCGACTAAGGCGAACTAAACCCCTCTCACCAGGGAATATTGCTTCAAATTGGTTGTTGTTGGGGTTAGGGTAAACTTTTGCACAGGCTGCCTTGGTATGCTCCTTGCTGGTGGTGGTGTTTGATGTCGACGCGACATGCCACAATGACTGTAGCCTATGTATGGTTCAGCGCAAGCGAAATATATACATACATCATAGACATATATAGGCACTTTATCGCCCTCCACTGCATATAATTAGCCCATAATTTATGAAAAACCGTGTCAAATTGTGTCACTTCCGGTCTCCACCTGCCCTGCTTCCTTGCACTCAATCACCACTGTGTCTTTTGCCACCGTCACGGCAAGTTGGATCTGCATGTTGTATACACGAGATGTGGGGCCATCAGGGAGTATTGTTGGACCAACGACGCAAATTATGCCTACAAAAGATAAATTGAAGTTGTCGAGTCGTGGCGAGTGGATTATTCAGCTGATGGGAATAATGGAGACGTTAAGCCTAAATCCACGTTGCTTGGTTTTCGGCCCAGTGATTTTTTTTTTTTGGGGGGGGGCGAATTTTGCAGAATCAATTGACTTCATACCTACATGTGGAGGAGAGCGCTACGGCGTTGCAATTTCGTAATATTTGAACCGTGAATTCTGTCGTAAGGGACGAGGAGTTAGTTGTGATCCGCTTCGTAAATGGCGTGGGAGGCGTGCGCCGGGTTTTTGTGAATTCTGCTAGCGACATCATCATTAATGGCGAATGCGCGAGTTATTGTGAACTTTTAGGAATAAAAGTTTGAACTTGACATGAGGAGGCTATTTCCATGTGGTAAAGAATTTTCATTTAGTTATTGCGAGTTTCTGGGCATTGTGGTAGACTAGCGGTCTGGAAGCGTCACGGTGTGAGGTTTTGACGATATTGACGATTGGTATGACATGGTTTGTTTACAGAGGCTGTGGGCCGAGGCAGACACGATGGCAAGTGCCGGAGGTAAGTTGCGATAACGCACGGCGAGCTTGTGAGGCTTAGGATGTCACTAGTCTTTTTTGTTAATTAGAATCGGGAAGCGGTTCGGTTTAATTCCCTGCTTGGGCACGAGGTCAAGAGAAAACGCCGTGCTGAAGATACGAGGTGGAGTCTAGTTCCGTACTAGTGATACGAGGTTTGGTAAAATTCCGTACTGAGGGTACGAGGCTTGGTGAAAAATGTTTCCGTATTTAGGACACGAGGCTTGGAGAATTTCTGTACTTGGGGTACGAGGTTTGAGTATATTTCCGTACTTCGGGAACAATATGTAGGGAAAATTTCGCACTTCGAGTACGGAGTTTGGAGGTTTAGAGGAAACGATGTTGGGAGGAATTTCGTACTTGAGGTATGAGGTTTGGCAGTAATTCTGTGCTTGGGGTACGAGGTTTGGAGATAATCCATACTAAGGGTACATGGTTTAGGTAAAAATTCCGTACTTAGGGTACGCGTTTAGCAAGAAACATCTGCACTTCTGGTACGAGGTGGAGGAATGATTCTGTTAGTAAGAAATGAGATTTTATGGAATTCCGTCCTGGACATGATTTTATTAATGTGGAGCTTGAGTCGTTTGTGTTTAAATCATACCAGACCATGTAATGGCCACTGGGGTGTTGTGGCGAGAAGGTTATGATAAAGGCTGACGGAGGGGTGGATGGCAGCCCAGGCTTCGGCTATGTGTAAGGGTGTCACTTTGGCCTACGATGTGCACCTTCGTTCGCTGAGGTTTGGGGCGGGCCCACCCACCCACAGTAATCATTGGTGTTAATGAGTTGCTAATATTACGAGAATAAGTGTGGTTGCACATGTGCGGTATCTTTTCTTTAGTACCTCGGTATCATTGGCACCGACAATTTACCGTTTGTTTAACCGGGTGATCCTTTCCGAGATATTGATTGATCGAGTGGGGTCAATGCCTGTGATGCGCTCTGGAGGGGTCAGCTCGACCTAGTCACAGTTGGAAAGGAATTTAAGCAGGTGTGATAGCTCATGGAGATGGATGTGTGGCATGTCGGTTGCAGTGTGCTGATCGTGGCGACGGGACACAGTTTTCTGTAGTTTTATAAGGCACGGGTTTATTGCAAGTTCTGCAGGATGGTATGGCGTCTGCCAGGTTCATTTTTTAGGCGTTTCATTGCGGTGGTGCGATGTTTTTCATCACTTGCAGTGAGGAATGGTTTCTTGTATATCGACTGTTTAGTGGAGCAGCTGGCAAAGCGTTGACAGCGTAGCTAAACTTTTTCGATTTTTTTCTCAGATATTGAGAGGGGTACGGATCCACCTTGCGGGTTGGTATTCCTTGGATTGTTCAGTTAGTTGGAGTGGGGACGTATATTCCCACCGGATGATCAGTGACAGGACTTTTTGTAGCAAGACACCAGGCGTGGCAGGACGTGGATAGGTTTGGAGAACGGAAGTGCATCTGGAGAGTTCCTGCTGTCTGCATGTCATCCTCAGGGCCTGCAGCCACCCAGCTGGCGGTGTTGTGTGAGGGGCCTTGCAGGGCGCGGAGTTAGAGGCCAGTTTTTTAGCGCAATTATGTGCGATAGTGGGCCGCAGGGGCGGCTGGTTGCTGGGCCTCGACGTTGCGATTCGGGAGACCAGAGCGAGTGATGAGCCGTCCAAGGGTTTCTTTCTGTTCTACCTGATGGGTCTGGCCCCCGACCACAGGGAGAGGCCAGGTGTAGCAACGCAGCCAGAGAAAGGATTTACTCTACCCGTACAGGTGTGTAGCTGGTGCAAAACAGGCACCCCGACCGCTAATCATCTACAATGCCCAGAAACCGCAACTGCTGCATGGGGATTAACACACTTTTCTCGTAATTTGGTGAGAAAAACAGTCGCACCAGGGTGGCCAACGTCCTCTGCACACACCCACATACACGCTCCGCCAAGTGACTCAAAATGGCGAAATCATCAAAGTACGTGAAAACTCACACACCCTTTAATCTAAGAAACCGGCGCACCGCCGAAATAAAAGTCATGAAAACGAACAGGACCGAAGCCAAACTGAAGGAAGTACCCTAAAACGAAGAGAACACCTTGCACAGTCCACCACCGGGAAGGCATAATACGCCTGCGACAAATCAATTTTCCATCCCACTTTCAAACTTTTAACTACCGTTGACGTGTCCAATACACACGCACCCCCTTGCACGTGTTCGTTCAATCTGTCCAGATTCAAAATAATCCAAAATGACCCATCCAGCTTTCCCACCGGGAATATTGATGACACAAAACCGACAGAGCCATTCTGAACAATCTCAATTACCCCTTGTCGCACCATTTCCACAAGCTTTGGTTGTATCCTCGCATCGACTGACACCTCCAAGAGGTGGGCGGGGGGAAATGGGCCACACCTCACCCATCGACCGTACACAATGCAAGTCTAAGGTCAAACCTGCCAACATACCAATAATTCGGGGTGATGCCTGTATCGTCCACCAAGCGTCCTCACAGCCCACTAAACCTACCGCCTTCGAACTACAGACATCCATCATGCAAGACCACGCCACTCTTGTACACCTTGCACGTGTCACAACCAATTGCACTGCTAATTCATGCCCCTGTACGCCAGAATGCCTCATACTCGTGTACGGAATATCGACAACTACATTAGCCTCGCACTCATGTGCAGTGACCAACAGTTATTATTCTCTCTCTCTCTGACCATCATAAATCTTTGTATACGGAGTATTATTTACCACCACCTCGCGTCATTTGTGGAACACGACACCTCGCACCTTCTCACTTCTCGTGTGGGGAACAAGTCACCCATTGCCTCATTTATGACCAAATATCTGCGTAATATCTGCACAGTTGTTGTTTGTTTGGTATCCTCACCCGTAACATGGCTAATTCGTCCCGCAAACCCATCACTGATATGTGACCACCTGGCCGCCGCCATCTTGTTTTCCTCTACACTAACCTCCCGTTTGTTCGTCATCAGACGAGAAGTCAGCGTTCGCCGTACACGTAGCCATGTTACGTCGTCCATGTAGGCTGCCTCGAATTCGTCTTATTGTTCAACTTCACACTTTAGGTATGTGATTAGAGAAAATATTATCGAAGCCAACTCCCAGACAACTTTCCGTGCCAGCAGCAAGAAAAGGAGTGGTAAGTGGAATGTAGGAAAGAGACAACAGGACTTGGTAGGGTAGTTGCATAGTTTTACATAAATTACTGACTTATTTTGTGCAGTGTAACGTAGGTTACAAAGCGCTGATTGGTGAGAGAGCGAACCCATACGTAGCACAGATGAAGAGGGCTTCATGAAGGAGAAATGAAGATTCTATCAGAGAACTTGTTCTCGCATGGGAATCTAAGTTCTCCGAGTAGAATCCGACGAAGTTGTGCTAACTTAAATTCCCGCCCGCCTCCGCGGCACAAAGAGGTTCTTAGCTATCAGCCAGCAAAAGGCAGTGGAGATTGAGTACAAGGAAGCGAGGCAGGTGGGGACCAAAGTGATGCAATTTGACGCGGCTTTTGAATAAATTATGGGCTAATTTTATGCAGTGGAGGGAGATGAAAGTGTCGATAAGCAAAGGGACATCCCACTTGTTAACACAGCTTAGTCGGATCTACTCTGAGAACTTGCATTCTCCTGCGAAAACAAGTTTTCTGGTAGAATCTTCTTTGTATAAATAGATCTACTTAAGATCACAAACATTATTACACAACGTGCATTTCAGTAGAACACTATTTCCAATACGATTGTAAATAATGTATAGGTTGATTCGTTTAGAAAGACTTGTAGATTCGAAAATTGCCTGTCATACAGTGACTACACTTGAGTTTGATTTAGCCAGGACACAAACTTAATTCGTAGTTGTCCATTTGTTATAACTCGTTTATTTTTTCTCCTCTATTGCTTGTTTGTCCTGTCTTCCAAAGCTGCCCTATTGTTCAAGCATACCAGAAACTACTAATTAAACGACTATTTTCTATGCCAAACTTTAAAGCATGTCAACAGTAACAAACTGGAAAATTTAACCACCAACTTTCAGATTAAAAGTTTGATGCAATAACCTTTCACAAAGCTAGTCTTTCATCGTAAAGTCTTCGTGGTTCCTGCACGAGGCCCTTAAGACATCAGAAACACACACCAGCAAATACTCTTGTTCGGCAGAGTTATTTTGATATTCTGTTAGGTTGTATTAGTACGCAATAAAAATTTTCACTTACTGACAGTCTCCACTAAACAACAGCCTTTGTCCCCACAGTTGAAGAAAAGCAGACGTCCTGTGAGTGGTATTTTTCCTGGGAATACGGCACTGTTGATCAACGTGAGGGCCGGTGTGGTGCCACTGATGACACCGCTAACTTGTAACTTAAAGTCTTTAATTGCAATTTGTACAGAAAGGGCTTGATTTGAAGTAACTCCAGAAGGAAGTGAAGACTCAATTTTTGCATTTATCTGGAAACAAAAGAAAGTTAATTAAACTTTTTACATGATTCAGGACACGCAATGCAACATTGTTCATAGTCTACCACTGAGTATCAAGATTAAAAAACCTGTTAGTAACATATGAGCAGTACACACTGTCCCTACTTTTAAAAGGTACTCACTAGTTATCAGCCATGTTAAAAATGGAATCCCTACCAAAAATGCAATTAAATCATTAGCATCCGTTAATTAAAATGGCCGTAGTCGCTTGTTGAAGCTAAGCACACATCTTGACGGCGAAGCAATGCGGTCCCAACTAGTCATACTCCCCTATGCATGGGGTTGCTCTGCCCAGTGGGTGTTTGTTTCATGATGAGCAAGGATGTCATAACAAACTCTCATCACGAAGTTTCACCACAGTATTGAAGAAGGATTGAAGCACTGCAGTGGACGCCGAATAGAACAAGTGCGGGTGTGACGTGGCATGAACACAAGAGTCCTTTCCTCCGACTGTTTGAACTGTGGCGTGAAACAAGATGGACAGCTCAGGGAAGAGCCTATTTTCATCGGAAGCTCGTCTTGTCAGGACTACAGCCTCTGCATTTCGCTAAGTTCTTGAATTGGGTGCAGTGAAGCCGCCTGCCAAGTTTTTCCAATGCATCATGCCGAGAGGGCCCCCCTCCCACCTTCATGAAGCATGCTGCCGAGATCTAACAATGCACGGTGGAGGCCTCTGGACTGTAGTACGTACAACATGGGGGGGGGGGGGAGTTAACGAAATAGCAAAATAAATGTAAGCATTGCAACTGCGCTACATATGACAGATGTTAAACAAACCTTACATCTAGATTTGATCATACATCTGTATCTCCAGCAAAAATTTTTAAATCCCGAACAGGAAGACAGACTTATCGCTCAATAGACGCGCTCTGTCTTGCAGAAGATGGAAAGGGCGACGAACATCATCAAGATGGTGACAGTCAACAAGCAAATCATTGACCGTACGTGGCCGTCGACACCAATGTGACATTCAGGATGACAACTCCCATCAAAAGAAAGCAATAAGTAAGGTTGATGTGACCATTATGCTACCATATGCAATATGTGACCAACGTGCTAACATCACCTCTTCTCAGTGACTCTGGCGACAAGACAAGTGCATTCCTCAACAGTGCTTTAATAGGCTGCAACTTATTGCCGTCTTGTATGTCCCACAAGGATTACGAAGCAGAGAGCAATCTCAGACGTACAGCTGGAAAGACGTCTGATAGAACAGGGCACAGATCCCTAACGAGGGGACCAGAAAGGGCGCCTCTGGCTGCAGCATCAGCGTGGTTTATTCACGAAACTGCTGCATAACAGAACATCATTGTCAAACTCGTCGTTTTCATGATCAATTGAAGGACAAGCAGCCTCAATCAAGTGTGGCGATGTGCCAATTCAATGATCATTGGAATTGCTGCCCAAATTGCTATTTAAATTTTGGTGATTTAGTCATCCATTTTGTTATTGCGACACTGCTTTATTCGTGGTCTCACTGCCGCCGCAACATCGTCGCTTCTATTGCTGTCACCAGGCTTGGCTGGTTTTCGCCACTTAGTGGTTAAACCGGTTTTACCACAGTTTTTACCGTCCCGGCAAAAACTCCAAAATACCAGTATTACCTGGTTGATTTTGGTTTCTATTGCCTGTTGAAAATATAAATTACCTTTTTTATAGCATTCTCCTACTCAAAATGCTGTTCAATCTAGAGAAATTAAATCGAAGATGTCTTCCGGTTCGCTACCTACTGCGCAGTAACCTGTGCAGCCTCCATCATATAAAAGCAGAAGCGGAGCAGTAAGCTCACCTTTTCGGACCTCTATTGTGCCCAAAAGGCGACAAGAGGGGAGGAGGGTGGGACCAATGTAATGTATATTTTCAACAGGCAATAGAAACCAAAATCAACCAGGTAATACTGGTATTTGGAGTTTCTGGTTGCCTTGAAAATATACATTAACCTTTTTTATAGCAATCCCATAGACTTTGTCAAGGCGGCCGGTGCCATTTGACTCAAGTTCCCTCAGGTAGCGACCGGTTCCCTTCACAGAAAACTTGGTGTGTAAAAGGGGTTAAATTATACGTTGGGCAGCAACAAATAGCCCGATACGGTAAAGTCCCTCAGCTTGATGGGACATGTCCCAGAGATAATGGGACGTGAAGACCATGGGATGTCTCCATGAGACAGCTTCCATTATTTTAGTGATAGGGATGTTGCTGTAATGAGCCCAGAATGTGGAGATTGCACGAAGTTCGTGGGCCGTTACTCTGATGCCTTCAGAGACACACTTTATGTCAAGTGCTTTGTAGGCTTGGACGATGACACTTTTCGGCGAGGTGGCGATCATCCGGGTTGAAGTGGTGCGGACCTTATTACTAAAAGGAAGAAAAAGTTGGGAGCGACCTCGGCGGATGGGCTTGGATGCTTTAAGGTAAAATCGAATCGCCCAGACAGGGCAAAGGATCCGTTCGTCTTCGTCCCCTAGGGTGGTGGATAAGGACGGAATGATGAAGGGATAAGTCCTTTCATTGGGTTTTTGAGGTTTTAGTATGGAACGATACTTGTGGGGTCAGCGTTATGCCAGCGTAGACAGGCAGGAAGAAACAGTTTCTTTCTGTGGCAGAGAGGGCCTGTAGTTCGCTGCAGCAGAGGAAGGCTGCCAGTGCTACTAGGAATACTGCTTTTCTTGTAAGGTGGCCGAGTCTAGCTGAGTGCATAAGTTCATAGGGTGGAGCCATGAGCGCTGTGAAGACGACAGATAGATCCCAATCCGGGAATTGTCTCGAAATGCGTGGACGATCCAAATGAAAGGAATGGATTAAGGATGAGATCCTATAATCTGTTAGGAGGTTCGTGTTACCAGCCGCCTTAAAGACAGCATTTACGGCGGAACGGTATACTAGGATGGTGGAGCCCCTGAGTCCACTTTTGAAGAGAGTAGTGAGAAATCGGAGGAGGTCATGCATAGGGGGACGGATTGGATCAACTTGTTCTGAGATATACTAATGAAGCCATCGTTTCCAGTGACTGTCGTAAATCTTGTTGGTAGAGGATCGGACAGCTCGTGATACGATGCGAGTGGCCTCGTTTTCAAGAATGCCAAACGCTTGGAGGAGCTGGAGGATAGTAGCCACCCTGAAGTCGAAGTGCTTGGCGGTTCGGGTAGAGGATCGATCCTCCGTGTTAGAACAGGAGGTGCGGACGGCTCGGTAGACGACGAGGAGAGTCGATGACGAGGCTGAGTAGTAGTGAAAACCAGGTTGCAACCGCCAATTCGGTGCTATTAAAAGGAATCGCCATGTGAACTGGCGATTTTGCGGTAACACAAGAGGGAGAAGGCGAGGAGGAGGGAAGGCGTATGCGTAGAGGTGATCCCAATTCAGTGTCAATGCGTCCACTGCCCAGGCGTGAGGATCTACGAAGGGGCTGACAAATAGGGGAAGTCTGGCATTGTACCTCGTGGCGAACAGGTCGACCATCGGGTGATCCCAGAGGTGGAATAGGATGGAGAAGATGGTCGAGTGTACTGTCCATTCGCTGGTCAGCGGATTACGACGAGAGAGGGAATCCGCGATTACATTCAATGATGTAGAGTGGTAGAAGGCAGACACGTAGTTGAATGCATAGTTGAAAGATTTGAGAAGTGACGTGATGGAGAGACAGAGCATGTCCCGCCCCCCTTCTGTAGGTAGGCGACAGCCATAGTATTGTCTGTGTGGACTTGTACTGTCCATCCTGCTACATGGTGTCGAAAATGGCGAAGGCCAAGAAGGGCTGCCAAAAGTTCTAGGTGATTGGTGTGGATTGTCGTCCCATTTGGCCAAGTGCCGGAGATGGTTAGGTTGTCGATGTGAGCTCCTCAACCTGTTTGGGATGCATCCATGAAAAGATGGACTTCTGGGATAGGCTCGTGAAGAGGAACCATGGTAGTCAGATTGAGGACGTCTGTCCACCATCTGAAGGTGTCGTTGGGAAAGAAGGGACCTAGAGGCTGGGATGGCAAGGTTAGCGCAAGTTGAGGTACACCCCAGAGGCTGGATCGGTAGTGGTGTAATGGACGTGCCATCCACCTGCCGTAAGGAACGAGGTCTGCGAAGGAGTCGATGGTTCCGATAGTGGACGCGAGATCTTGGAACGTGTGGAGAGGCAGGCGGACAAAGGTATTGGCGGAATGCAGGTGACTTTCTTTGCATTACAGGGATGGCATAACTGTTGCCTTCTTGAGGTCGAAGAATACTCCTAGGAACACGACGGATTGAGTGGGCTGGAGGCAGGACTTCGAAAAATTTATCTCCAGACCGAGGTGATGAAAAACAGACACGACGTCGTACAGGTTGCAGGAGAGTGTAGTTGGGCTGGGATGAGGCGGGAGACAGTCATCAAGAAAGGCATGTATACGGATGTCTTGTTGATGTAGGTAAGCGAGGACGGGACGTAGGACCATGGTGAAAAATCGTGCGGCAGCATTTAGTCCGAAGGGGAGACAGAGGAATTCGAACACCGTACAGTCTAAGAAGAAACGAAAGAGGTGGCGGACAGACGCATGAAGCGGAATGTGAAGGTGTGCGTCCGCTAGGTCTAGTGACACTGTCCAGTCGTTGGGTTGTAATGAATCTCGGATGGAAGAAACTGTTCCCATTTGAAAATATGGTTTGAGGATGAACTGGTTCAGTGGTTTTAGGTTGAAAATCAGACGTGTCCCGCGTGATTTCTTGTTGTACAGAAAATTGCTGCTGTAAAAGCCTGGAGTGAACGGAGGTAGCACTACACGAATGGCTTGTTTGTGAAGAAGGGACGTTATTTCTGTCCGGAGTAGGATGGGAGCTGGAGCTTCTAGCTTCCACGGTGGACCTTGCACAGAGGGTTTGTTTAAAAACTTTGGCTTGAAGCAATGCAAAATAATTGAAAAGATCACCGGATCGGAGGTTACCTTTTGCCAAGCTTTGGCATAGAATCGAAGACGTACCCCTACTTCTTGAGGGGAAGATGGAATGTCAATAGTTGTCACGTCCCCTGTTGCGAGGACGGGAGAAGGAACGTTGGCGTCTGTGAGGAGTGGATGGTCGACCCAGGGAACGACCACGTGCGCGTCCCTGGGAACGGGATGGAAAGGGCGATGCGGACCGTGGCGGCGGAGGTGGACCAGATTCAGGTGCTTTCATGGCCTTTCAATCGTTCTTAGGTTGATCCGTTTTGGAGGACGGGGCGGATTGTTGTCGTCGATTCTGGCGGTTCTTGTTATAACGAGGCTTGCGAGAAATATCTAGGTGAGGAGCCACTTTATGGATCAATCCGTGGAACAGGGATTCGGACTCGTGAATGGGTTGGTTTCGTAGAAGGTGACGGGTTGAATCATGAAGATTGGATGCTGTGTTCAGAGCAATTTCTCGCAGAAGAAGCGTGGAGCTAAAGAGGGCACGCGTAAACCAGTTCATAGCATGGTATGTGGCAAAGCAGCTCTTCCAAAAAAATTGATTAATGAGGAATGCTAGCTGGCAGGTGTCCTCAGGAGAATCGGTGTAAAACATTTCACATAGTGCGTTGGCTGCTGTGCTGAGGACGTCTGCTCGGGACGCAGCACGAAGACCCAGGCGGAGGATGCGGTCGTTGTCACGTAGGATGAAAACAAGAACTGCCGCTCGTCTAGGAAGGTAGAGAGCGGATCTGAAATCCAACTTCGCATCAGCAGCGAGAAACTCTGAGGGTATGTGTCAAAGTTTCTGGGATTGGCTGTCCCTTCACCAATGGGGCGGAAGAAGTAGCTTTCGCGACCCGGATGAGGAGGAGGTGGATCCTTATCCAATTCAAGAGGTGTCCCGTTACCGAGAAGGATGCCGCCAGTTCTAAGTAGTGTCGTGAGGAGCGTAGTTGACTGTCCTAGTAACGGAGGTTGGTGGGGAAGTTGATCACGTAGTCCAAAGCCGAAACCAGAGCAAGGCCTCTGTTCTTGGATACTGGGTCGGAGGCAGAGGATGCTTTGTACAGAAAACAATCCTGAACGATCCTCTTGACTGTCTCCAGCAATTCAGGTAGTGGAATCTCGGTAGGATCTGGATCCCCTAGGAACGGTGGGTCGGGTAGATCCGAAAGGGATGGATCTGGTGAGTAATAAGAATCAAGGTCCTTGTCTGTGGGAGGGACCTGAGGAGGCAATTGAGCACATGGGATGGGACAAGGTGGATCGTCCCGAGTGGTAGAAGGACCAGCATCTTCAAGGAAAGGCTTGTGACGCTTAGGGATGGAAGCAAGCCTAGGCAGAAGTATAATCAGAAACTGGTGCTTTCTGCTTTAAAGTTTGGAGTCCAAGAGGGTATGTACTTGGGACGGAGTAAGTGGTTCAAAGGTCCGCTGAGTGGTGGAATGTCCAGTTACCAAAGAACGGGATGAGTGCAAGGACAAATCCAGAGGAGTGAGTTGCGGACCTACGGAGGAGGCCAACTTGGCAGCAACCTTCCAGGCTTTAAGCTGAAGCTTTAGGCAAGCATAGCGTTCCATGGTACGAGAGAGCTCGTTGGCATGAAAGTGCAAGTCCCGTGCTGGAGGAGGCTGACTGCAGGGGATCGGGGACGTAGCTGCAGTGTCACAAGGCACCGGGACGGACGGCTCGGAAAGGAGAGGATTGGGCGGCGTACGCGGTTGCTCCAAAAAATCTTGGTCCGCAGTAAGTTCGAGAATTTCAACGTTATCCGCAACTGGTGGGAACATAGGGGATGTGGATCGAGGAGCGCGGGTTGAGGAACCATCCCTTGGCATCCCTTTAGCGCGAGACATGAGGACGGCATTACCGAGGGATAGGATAGGACGCAGCGGATGGCACGTAGCTGGGAACGAAGTGAACAGTTTGGTGGCATAGAGAAGAAAATGTGAGCTTACTGCTTCGCTTCGGCTTTTATGTGATGGAGGCGAACTGGTAGCGAACCGAAACAACATCTTCCATTTAATTTCTCTAGATTGAACAGCATTTTGAGAAGGAGAATGCTATAAAAAAGGTAATGTAAATTTTCAAGGTAACTAGAAACTGTTTTTGCCATGTTTTTGCTCCTTTGGCCAAAAAATGGTAAAACTCTACTTGAAATCAAATAAAAATAAATAAAAAGTGAGCCCTACAGTTGTCAGATGTTCGCAAAAATTATAAAAGGTACCCTTGAAAACGTCACATCGTTTACTTTGAAAATTCATATTCACTCTTATTTATCTTTCGTATGCTTATTATCACAGTAAAAGATATTCTTCTCACAATACCTATGCAAATTTATGCAACCGACTGTCTTAAAATTGCATAGATATTATGAGAAGAATATCTTTTACTGTAAAAATAAGCGATAAAGTGACTTGCTGGTTATAACCAGAAAAAAAAAACCGGTAAAAACCATGTTTTTGCCACTTCCCAGCAAAAAGCTGTTTTTGCCAGCAAAAACCCAACCCTGGACATCATGTACAACTGCACCATGCATGGCAGTGTCTTAAACAAGAAAACAGCACTAGCCAAACCGAAAGTAGGAATAATTAGTCAAAAAAATAATTTTTTTTAACAATAAGTTTTTTACATTTTATATTTAATTAGATGTTGTTTGGTTTCATCAATATATAAAATGAAATTTAAATGCAGACATGACTGCAAGGAATAGTTAACCAATTGAAAAACCGGGCATGACTAACTGATAACCGAGCTTAAAGATGCAAGTAATTTTTTTAGTTACCTACTTTTAGCATTCTTGTTCTCGAAAGCTCTTTCCTAAGAGAAGTGAAATTTGTCTGCCTGCCAGCTTGGTAACCCCAATGTGCATCAGCGCATCCCACTTATATAAGCACCTCAGCGCAACCAGGCCTCCCCCCCCCCCCATGGAGTGAGGACGTCTTGCACTTTTTCCCGCTTCCAACTGGCAGTTCGTATCGTGTTCCTGCTTGGGCTTACAGCCCTTTGCGTTTGCAGCTAGCCTTCTGTCGTCTGTTACCTTTCGCCGACCAACAGCTTCTCTCTTGGACCATGAGTTCTTCGCGACATGCTGCCCTTTCGATCGGCCTTTCGTCTGCCTCCCCTGCTGCCAGCCAGTCTTCTCCACTTTCTGGCCTGTCTGGATTAAACTAACGTGTCATCTTTAGGCATCAGCTGAGTCCGCACCGCACCTTTCGTCTGGGGTTTCAGCTCAGAAGACAACACGGTTAATGATGTATGACAAGATTTAGATTAGGGGTTTGAATAATATCTCTGTAATGTGTGGTGCAGTGGCAACCCGGACCACTGCACTGTGACTGAGGTTGGCGCTAATGACCAAGCTGTCGACTCGCCATTAAGCCTCATCTCCCCCCCCCCCCCACAACACGGTTTCGTCGACCGCTGCATCTCCCGCATCTGACAACCAAGCCGTGACATCTACTTGTGCTACCGTAAATCGCCTGATAAATGCCCTGGTCTAATAAACGCCCACCCCCCAAAAATACGTTAACAGGGTTCAGACAATTTTTTTTATTCTCGATTTACCTGACATTTCCAGGTTTTCCAGGTGAAGCCAATGGCAATTTCCAGGTGTTTACATGATGTATAGTTAGGTAGTTAGCTAATATTTTTATTAATCTCTGTACCAAAATAATCCAACATCCCAGAATAGCTGCTTGGATACTAGTCCAGATGGGACTAAATGCAATTTTCATCACAGATATTGGTACTCGTCTAAGATTTGGTTTATTGAAGTTACATGTAAAATACTTGAACATATTACAGCACAAATTAAAATATTTGCTGCTAGCCTGGGATTTTGTTCTGATCTGCTAATTCACTGGAACTTACAGATCAGACACAAGAGCAGTTTTTCAAATTTCCCTGTCTTTTCCCCGATATTAAAAAAAAATCTTGTTTTCCCTAAAATGTTCCCGAGTTTTTGGATCAGTTTTCATTTTTCCTGAGATTTCCAGGTTTTCCAGGTTTTGTCTAAACCCTGATTAATGTCCAAATCGTGAAATGGCCTTGTTAATGCCCCCTCCCCTCCGTCCAATCGATCCTTCCGGGCTTACTCCTTGCATTCAATTTGCATATTCAAATACATTACTGCTTTGTGTACCGGAAGCTTAAACGTAGCATATAATATTTTCTCCGTGCAACAGCGCATTTTGACGTGTACCTAAGAAGGAGAGGACGGGGAAATGCCTAAGCACAAGTCTTATACCATTAGCTACAAGCGTACAGCTGTAGAATATTTACGAGAGCATGGTGCAAACGCAGCAGCCACAACACATGAGTTTGGTGTCGATCGTAAAAGATTTCGAGAAGGGCGAGACCAATATGACATCCTTGTTTTAAACGACTGTGGAAAGTTAAAAAATCTTAAAAGAATGCATCCAGGACGGCCACCTACTTCGGATGAATTGGATTATGCTACGTAAGAGTTTTTAGAAATAGAACGGAGCGATGGCAGAATTGTAAACAACAGCGTGTTGATGCAATTCGCTGCAGATTATGCTAGCAAGAATGGCGTGCAAAACTTTAAAGCATCGACAGGTTGGCTACGTAGCTGGAAAAAAAGATTTGATGTAAGAATGCGTCGTGGAACAAACAACGCCCAACATGTCCCAGCTGATTATAAAGACAAGATCGATGCCTTCCGAAAAAGTGTAAAATTGCTGCGGGCTAAGAACAATTACACATTGCATAATAATGCAAACATGGACCAAACTGTGGTCAGGTAAGTCATTTTACGGTACATTTAAATCGTAGCAATCTTATACGAAAGGTTATAATAAAACGTCGTACCTTTTTATTGCGTAGATTTGATTCAGCCCCTAATGCAACAAACAGCCCACGTGGTGAACGTACAATAAGGATTTCAACAACTGGAGCTAAAAAAAAAAAAGGCTGCACCGTAACGCCGTGTGGTAGTGCTAATGGCCATGGCCGTAGGAACCGGCACGGCTGGTACGGCAGTACCACTTTTCGGCACACAAGTTTTAAAATGCCATACATCTAAACAGTAAACACACTAAATGCGTCTACTGTCGTCAAACTTTTGAAGGAGCACTGTAACGTGCGCGATTGCGCGTGGCTTTCCTGCTAGCATAAACCATGGAACTTTACCACGTAGTGTTATAGTGTACAAGTCCATGCATAAACTGAGCACAACTTCTATTTTCCCCCACCATACGAAGGACAATGAGCTTGACCAAGAGGAGGGGGGAAAGGGAAGAATTAAAAGAAACGCTAAAACAGGCTTCTGCTTCTACAAGATACGCTAACTTGAGAAAGAAACAAACTACCCCGACTGGGACTCAAAACACAGGACTTCTCACTGACCTCACGCAATTTGGATATATTAACAGCTTGTCTAAACACAAAAATTTGCCCCCTTCCCAAATCTTCCACTTATAGCACATGGTAGCTTCATGGCCGAAATTGGAGGGAGGGGG
>JAHWFP010015734.1:0-32293 GCA_023313725.1 Lithobius niger | reverse complement strand
AGCCATTGAAAATTTGCAAGAAGTCGACAGTCTTTAGGGATCGACCGAGTCCGGATATATCGACCGAGTCCGGATAATGCGGTATCCGGCAAGATCCAGATCCGGCCATTATATTGAGCCGGATACCGGATGCAACACAACCAAAACATGTCGCCGTAAACATGTTGCATGCCTCGGTAAAATAAATCGAAGTAAAATTACTAAACAACATACGTGTATAAAAAAATTGCAGATGTAATAATTACAGTGTTAATTAGTGCACAAAAATATACTTGGGATAATCGTATTAGGTTTTCATAACTAAAAAAAAGGGTTGAAGTTCGACTACGTAAATGCGCTTACGAAAATATTCATCCTCCGTTGCAGTGCATGGGATACCTTGAAACGATGGTCCTCTGGTTATTCTTCCATTACAGCGTTGTTTACGGCTTCCGAAATCCTTTTTTTTTAAGTTTGTAATTCCGTAGAAGTAGTTTAAAGTTGTTTTATTCCTAATTTATATTCGCTATCGGTAATAGTTCACGGCCGCCATCGCCTTCCCGCTCTCTGCCGGCTGTCCGCAAATAGACGCGCACGTGCTAGCTTCAACGGCTGTGACCTTGACTCGCTTCGCATGACGTCACTTGCGACTGACCCCCGTCGCGATAGTGATCACGTGCTATAACGTGCCAATTGGGGAATCCCAGCTTTCCAACGCGACCAAGATGGCGGCCGTTTGTTGCATTGTTGAGTTAAGACAGCTTGAACCAAGGTCTAGTTTTAACAAACAAAAGCAATTTTACGTCAATTTTGATGACACGGCCAACAAAAACATCAATTAAGGTAATTAAAAGATGGTATTAAATTAAATGAATCTAAAATAGGCGTGCCAAAGTACCTAATTCAGTCAGAATTACACCTCCGTTGTATGCAATAGCGGTTTTCTTTGCAAACGGGGCTTTGAATCGAGAGTGCGTCGGGAGTTTTCGAAACGGTTTTGAAGTGGCGATAAATCAGGGTTTGGACGCCAAGGGGTTAAATTCGAAAAGTAAGACGGTTTAATGGCGACATCAAAAACTAGCAAGAAATAATAGCATGATAAACCAAAGATGACTTCCATGTTGCAAGAGTCGAGACAGTTTTGTTCATAAAATGAAAAAAAAATACAGCTTTTTTTATGTTGGTTTCGTTCTTTTTTTTTTTTTCGGTCTTTGTTATACTGTGCGCAATACAAACCAGAACGAAAGCAATTTAAAGCTGTAAATAAAAGACCTGTTGTGATTTTGATTTTGTTTTAATGCAACCAAAATTCAATAATTTTAATCTAAAATAAGTGGATTACATACTAGTTTCACAAATATTGCAAAATTGTGCTAATTATTTTTCGAAATGAAGCAGTAGGCTTATCAATGAGAAATCCTTCAACTAGAAAAATGTTTCTGACTGTTTAACCTACTGAGTGCTTTGTTTGTTTCAAAATAAATTTGCATTATTTAGCAACATTGCAAAAAACAGTTCCAACGTGCAATTATACCTGTAGCCAACGTGCAATTATACTATACTGGTACTCATAATAGCGTAAGACTTCTACGTGTTTAATGTAAGAAAATAATGTGAAACAAAGCAAATATTAACACCATAGCTGCAACTTATAAGGGGGAAAAAATAAAACGGCTTTATTTCGTTTTTGTGTGTGAATTACCCAGTATCCGGTACCGATCCGGATCCGTCACCTAGATCCGGAACCGATCCGGCTCTGACATCAAATTATCCGGACCCGACCCGGATCCGGCAAAACGATATCCGGTCGATCCCTAACAGTCATATTTGTGAAAATGAACGGTAAATATATTAATTCTCCGAATTATAACTCTGAAAGCGCAAGAGGTGAGAACCACTGACATACATCGTGCGTTGCATCTGGAGCACTTTCTGTCAAGTTTTGATGCGAGAATCGGCCGCACCAGGTGATCAATGTTTGCATATGCAGGATTTTGGATGATCGTGAGTGGTATACAATTCTTGGAGAAAGTTTGACCGCAAGTGACTCCAGTGCCCTGACATGGCAGTCATTGTGTGTGTTGGATTTTAATAGAACAGAAGCTTTATCCAGGAGATGGTATGTTTTTCTTTTTTGTGATGGAGAGCAATTCCTTTTTTCTCCTTTCCTTCCAAGGTGTCTCCGACCTGTTCTTTAACCCTTTTAGGCTTAAGCCATTTTTTCAATTCTTGTGCGAAAAAGCCTATGGCTGCAACATGGTTGCCATGAACAAGTTGCATGCCTCACGAAAATTGATTGTAATAAAAAAAACTATGCGGTCTAGGGTAAAAATTCGCAGACGTAATAATTATATTGTAAATTATTGACCAGAAATATAATTGGGACCATCGTCCTACGTTTTCATTATTTAAAAAAAATCCTGAAGTTCGACTTACGTGAACAGCGATAACGAAAGCTTCAACTTACAGTACTCAGAATGATAACATCGACTCGATATTCTTCCGTCACAACGCGTGTTATTACTTCCAAAATCATTATTTTATGTTTTATTACCGTAAAAATAGTTTAAAGTTGCTTTATTTCTTCGAGATTCACGATCGATTTCAGCTCACTACCAATTCATTGCCGGACGCCATAATGACCGGCTCCCCGCAATGCGACGCGCTGCTGCTGGCGCCAATGGCTGCGACCTTGACTCGCTTCGCGTGACGTCACTCGCGAACGGCCGAAGAGTCACGTGCCACGAACGAGCCAATCGGCGCTCGCGATAGCTCGCGAGGCCGAAGCGTTTGAACAACAGTCGTTGAAACAGGACATTTCATTGGCGGAATACAGGCAGTGATGTTGAAGTTGATGACGTCATTTTTCGCGGCCCAGAAAATTGGAATCCCCTCAGGGATGTTTTTAAAGTTAGCGGCTTGCAACTCGCATGCAAGCGGAAACGCTGCCTGTTTGTTATTTCAATGGGAAAGCGTTCCCCGCAGCCAAGCGACTCGCAAGCCGTTGACTTTAAAAACATCCCTCTCTCTCGAACGTGACCAAGATGGCGGCTGTACGTTGCGTCGTTCCGGAGATACGATCGTTTGAACCAAGGGCTATTTTCAGCAAATAAACGCAATTTCACGTCCATTTTGGCGACGATGCCAACAATAACATCGACTTAATGTAATAAACAGATGATATTAAATTAAATTAACCTAAATAAACCGAAAATATACTTTCCAAATTACGTAATTCAATCGGAGTTACGCCTCCGATGTACGCGATAGGAATTTTTTTTTTAACAGGGCGTAGAACTCGGCTGAACCGGGCTAACGATACATCGTCGTGTCGGCTTTTTCGCAGTGGAATTGTGATGACGATATATCGTCGCTTAGACCTAAAAGGGTTAAGACGTGCTTGGAGCTTGCAATGAGTCTCGCCAATGTACACTGTGCTGCACTCGCTGCAAGGGACACGGTATACGACCCCACTTTGCGAGAGCAGGTGGGAGGGGACACTTTCCAAGATAGAGTTGGGATTAGGTACTGCTACAGGTGGGGCAGTTGGAGCAATAGGTGGAGGTGGAGGGTGTAGAGGCTGAGTGAGTCGGGTCTAACTTCTAACGAAGACGAACGCGATAATTCGCCGAAAATTTGAGTGAACATTTTTATTGTGTTGTTCTGTGTGGTATTGTGTGCTTTTCCTTCTATTATGTCATATCTGTACCACAGTAAACACCGGTTACCGGTTTTTGCAACTTTGTGAGTCCTTGCCTGGTCAGGAAAACCTTTATTTGACGCACTATGGTTTGTTGTAGGCGAAACGTTTTCTCTACTAAATTAAATCTTCTTGCCACTGTAATGTGCCTACAGGTGATTTTGTTTAACTTATGATGTACGGATAGGGTACAGTGTGCAGTGTCTTTCTAGTTGCCTAGAAAATATGCATTACCTTTTTTATAGCATTCTCCATCTCAAAATGCTGTTCAATCTAGAGAAATTAAATCGAAGGTGTCTTTCGGTTCGCTACCTACTGCTCATATTACTGCGCAGCCTCCATCATATAAAAGCCGAAGCGGAGCGGTAAGTTCACCTTTTCTTCTCTACGCCACCACGCTGTTCATTTCGCTACCAGCTACGTGCCATGCGCTGCGTCCTATCCTATCCTCGGTATCCCGTCCTCGTGCCTTGTGCCAAGGGATGGCTCCTCATCCCGCACTTCTCGTTCCGCATCCCCTCCGGTCCCACTGGTTGTGGATAACGTCAAAATTCTCGAACTTACTGCTGCCCAGCATTCTTCGGAGCAGTCTCGTCCGCCGCCCAATCCTCTCCTTTCCGAGCCGTCCACTCCGATGCCTTGTGACACTGCAGCCACGTCCCCGATCCCCTGCAGTCAGCCTCCACCAGCACGAGACTTGCGATCTCTTGCTGATGAACTCTCGTACCAAGGAACGCTATGCTTGCCTCAAGCTTCAGCTTAATGCCCGGAAGGTTGCTGCCAAGTTGGCCGCCTCCGTGGGTCCGCAACTCACTCCTCTGGATTTGTCCTCACACTCATCCCGTCCTTCGGTAACTGGACATTCCGCCACTCAGCGGACCAGTGAACCACTTACTCCGTCCCAAGTGCATACCGTCATGGACTGCTCACTCCAAACTTTTAAACGAAAAGCACCAGTCTCCGATTACACTTCAGCTTGGCTTGCTTCCATTCCTAAGTGTCACAAGCCTTCCCTTGACGGTGCTGGGCCTTCGACTGTCCCGGACGATCCATCCCGTCCTATCCCGTCCGCTCAGTTGCCTCCTCCGGTCCCTCCTACGGACAAGGACTTAAGACTCCTATTATTCTACGGACCCATCCCTATCGGATCAACCTGACCCTCCGTTCCAGGGAGACCCTGATCCTTCTGAGATCTCACTACCAGAGTTACTGAAGACAGTCGAGAGGATCGTTTCAGATTGTTTTTTATACAAGCCATCCTTTGCCTCCGATCCAGTATCTGAGAACAGAGGCCTTGCTACTGGTTTCGGCTTTGGCCTACTTGATCAACTTCCACACCAACCACCGTTACTAGGACAGTCAACTACGCTCTTCTCTACACTACTTAAGGACTGGCGGTGTCCTCCTCAGTAACGGAACACCTCTCGAATTAGATATGGATCCACCTCCTCCTCGTGTGGGTTACGAAAGCTACTTCTTTCGTCCCATTGGTGAGGGGACAGCCAATCCTAGGAACTTCGACACTTATCCTCAGTCGGAATCTCTCACCGCGGATGCAAAGCTGGATTATGGATCCTCCCTCTATCTTCCTAGAAGAGCGGCAGTCCCTGTTTACGTCCTACGTGACAACGACCTCATCCTCTGCCTGGGTCTTTGTGCTGCGTCCCAAGCGGACGTCCTCAGTACAGCAGCCAACGCACTATGTGTAAGACTCGATACCGATCCTCCTGAGGACAACCGCCAACTAGCATTCCGTATCAACTAAATTTTTAGGAAAAGCTGCTTTGTCACATACCATGCCATGAACTGGTTTGTACATGCCCTCTTTAACTCCACGCTTCTTCTTTGAGAGATTGCTCTGAACCATTCATGAACCTTCATGATTCGACCCGTTACACTACATATTTCTCGCACGCCTCGTTATAACAAAAATTGTCAGAATCGACGACAACGATCTGCTCCGTCCTCCAAAACTCATCAACCTAAGGCCAACTGGAAAACCATGAAAGCACCTGCCTCTGCTTCGCCTCGACGATCCGCATCGCCCTTTCCATCCCGTTCCCAGGGACGCGGACGTGGTCGTTCCCTGGGCAGACCATCCACCCCTGACAGACGCCAACGTTCCTCCTCCTGTCCCCGCAACAGGATACGTGATAATTATTGACATTCCGTCTCCCCCACAAGAAGTAGGGAGACGTCGTAGATTTTATGCCAAAGCTTGGCAAAAGGTAACCTCAGATCCGGTGATCCTCTCAATTATTTTACGTGGCCTCAAGCCGAAGTTTTTGACAAAACCCCCGGTGCAAGATCCATCATGGGAACGAGAAGCTCCAGCTCCCATCCTACTCCGGACAGAAATAACTTCCCTTCTTAACAAACAAGCCATCCGTGTAGTGCTGCCTCCGTTCACTCCAGGCTTTTACAGCAGCATTTTTCTGTGCGACAAAAAATCAGGCTCGGTGCGTCTGATTTTCAACTTAAAACCACTGAACCAGTCATCCTCAACCCACACTTTCAAATGGAAACAGTCTCCTCCATCCGAGATTCATTACAACCCAACGACTGGACAGTGTCACTCGACCTAGCAGACGCATACCTTCACAGTCCGCTTCGTGTATCTGTCTGCCACCTCCTCCGTTTCTTATTAGATGGCACAGTGTTCGAATTTCTCTGTCTCCCCTTTGGACTGAATGCCGCCCCACGAATCATCACCATGGCCCTACGTCCCGTCCTCGCCTACCTGCATCAACAAGACATTCGTATACATGCCTTTTTCAACGACTGTCTCCTACCGCATCCCAACTCCACTGTACTCTCCAGCAATCTGAATGACATCGTGTCTCTTTTTCATCACCTCGGTCTGGGAATAAATTTTTCGAAGTCTCGTCTCCAACCTGCTCAATTCTTCGCGTTCCTAGGAGCATTCTTCGACCTCAAGAAGGCAACAGTCATGCCATCTCTGGAACGCATAGAAAGTCACCTGCGTTCCGCCCATCCCTTTGTCCGCCTGCCTCTTCATATGTTCCAAGATCTTGCATCCACCGTTGGAGCCATCGACTCCTTCGCAGACCTCGTCCCTTACGGCAGGTGGATGGCGCGCCCACTCCACCACTATTGTTCCAGTCTTTGGGGCGATCCTCAACTTGTGCTAACTCTACCATCCCAGCCTCTAAGTACCTTCTTTCCCATGGAAACCTTTCGATGGTGGATGAACGTCCTCAATCTGACTGCCACAGTTCCTCTTAACAAACGTTTCCCAGAAGTCCATCTTTTCACGGATGCATCCCAAACAGGTTGGGGAGCTCACATCGACAACCTAACCATCTCCGGTATTTGGCCGGAGGGGATGTCATTCCACATCAATCACTTAGAACTTTTGGCAGTCCATCTTGGCTTTCGTCATTTTCAAGACCATGTAGAAGGACGGACAGTACAAGTCCATACAGACAATACGACAGCCGTCGCCTACCTACGGAAGGGGGGCAGAACTCGCGCTCTGTCTCTCCATCACGTCACCTCTCAAATCTTTCAACTATGCATTCAACTACGTGTCTGCCTTCTTCCACTTCACACCCCAGGGTCTTTGCATGTGATCGCTGATTCCCTAGGCTTACCAGTTGGTCGATAATTAACGAATTGGTCGTTATTTTTTTCCAAGTCGTTAAAAGTCGATAAAGTTCTGTTATGTCGACTAAAGTAGATAAACTTAAGTGTTGAAATAAATGTATTGCAAAAAGTCATAATACCGTATTTTTTTTTAATATTGGCGATTTGTCACGGTCTCTACGTACTCTAAAGCAGTTATAAAATGTGAACTTCCTGTTACACTTCGAAAAAGTAACTCTTTGAGTTGCTCTACAGCATGAATGTATAGCCGCGCCTTTTCGCTGTACCGCTATCGGAAGTACCATTGTGCGCAAGAGAGCGTTAGCGCTTGCATTAGCTTTTGCTAGGCTGGACACTTTGAGATTTTGTATCGGAGATTGTGGAGGCCTACATATTTTTTTTTTTAAATTGTTATTCATCTTTGTTTGTTAATGAGTTCAGTTGTAAAAGAGTATAAATAATTATTTACAGTATTGTAACGTGAAATAGGAATGTGTTTGTGAACGGTTGACTCGTTACGGTAATAAGAGAAACAATTGAACCGTCGATTCGCTTATGTTAGTCAAACAGCTGAGATCGAAAACTACTTTTCACATCGTGCGTCTGTAAATTATTGTTAAATTATTAAACGTACATGCATACTTAAGACTTTCTTGACCTGAAACTTGATGGCCCGCAAAAGCTAAATTGTAATCTAGGGCTTGAAATAAGCGATATCGCAATGTAATTTGCACCCCAATTTTAGACATTGGCAATGTAAACTGAAATGTGTATGCCAATTTAGCAACGCAACATCACTGCGAAAAATATGTAACTACCGGTATGTGGAAAAATCATAGTGAAATAGTCCTGGCCCATTTACAAAAAAAAATATCATTTAACACACCATTAAGCCAATGTTTATTTGCCAGCACGGAGCGACATTATAGGTCTAGCTTACAGTAGCATCATTTTTTCTTTTTTCTACCTGGATGCCCTTAAGCAAAATTACACTTTTAACGAAAATATAAGGTGAGAAATTTTTACATATGTTTGACAAAAATATTGCAGGTTAGTTTTATTTGCATGACTAAAGAAAAGAACACAAATGCAAACAAACGTCACTTAAACTGAAAATGTCAATACTCATCAATACCGCGAATTTTCGATAGGCACTATCCGAAAAAAATTTATTTTCAGTCCTACCTTCGTCAGGCAGTAAGATACGTGTGAACTACAGTCTACATAATTGTACGCATTTCCACTAGAAGGATCAATTCAAACTTGACGCTCCTGTGGCTCTATGTATCCAGTAGGCTCCGATCATCTCTAAGCTGCGGATGCCATTTAAAGGTGAGTTGTTCTCCAAATCGTCTGCTGACGAGGTATTTAATTGCAGGAAAAGCTGGCCCATACAGATTACTGATGGGTTGCCCTGTCAATAACTCATTTCGGATTAAGAGTGTTTTAAGTTACTCGCAATCCAACATGAGTTATTGACAGGGTAACCCCTCATGAATTTCCATGGGTCTGCTTTTCCTGCAATTAAATACCTCGTCAGCAGACGATTTGGAGAACAACTCGCCTTCAAACAGCATCCACAGCTTAAGAGATGATCGTAGGTCTATATGATACAGAGCCACAGAAGTGCCAAGTTTGAATTGATCCTTTTAGTGGAAATGCATACAATTAATATTACGTAAACTGCAGTTCACAAGTTTCTTGCGGCCTGACGAAGATAGGAGGACTGAAAATAATATTTTTTTGGATAATGCTTATCGAAAATTCGCGATACTGATGAGTATTGACATAGCGTCATTTGATTACATTTTTGTTTTTTCACTCAAAGTAAAATGGTCAAATCTTTGCCATAAAGAAAAGTAAAAATACTAATTCAAAAGGATTAAACAGCAAAAAAAAAAAAACAATTTGTCTTGACGGCATATTAGGCTTGAGAACATCGGGGATGAGAAGCATTGTGATCAATCGTCATCTCCAGGCGAACCCACCTCCCCCTTCTTGATGATGTAATACTGGAATGTTCCCTAACCATTAAGTTGCTATTGTTTGCAATTTTTATTTTGCATCGGAAAAATGCTTAGCACTTTTTTTTGGACATTTCGATCCCTGTAATCAGGAGCTGTGATTTAAAAAAAGAAGGAAACTTTTAATTTTAACGAGTCAGGTTTAGAACTTTATTTGGATGGGGAGGAATCAGCCGTACAAACAATTGTTTTGTTTTTTTATAACCTTAGACCAAACGTTATCACGTATGTTGGTGACTTGCTTGCATTTGCGGTTTTTCATTTTTTCAGTTCGTGTATGTATGACGAGGTCTTTTTCAGGAGATATTCAGTAGATATTGGTCGATAATTTTTCGCTGCAAAGGTCGATAATTCAATATTTTTTTATGTAAGGACCTCTGGCAACCCTGCTGATTCCCTCTCTCGCCGCAATCCGCCAACCAGCGAATGGAAATTACATTCAACCTCCTGCTCCGTCCCATTCCACCTCTGGGATTACCCGATGGTCGACCTCTTCACCACGAGGTGTAATGCCAGACTTCCCCTATTTGTCAGCCCCTTCCCGGATCCTCACGCCTGGCCAGTGGATGCATTAACTCTGAATTGGGATCACCTTTACGCATACACGTTCCCTCCCCCTCGCCTCCTCCCTCTCATGTTATGCAAAATTGCCAATTCACAAGGACGATTCCTTTTGATAGCACCTAATTGGCCGGTAGCAGCCTGGTTTCCACTACTACTCAGCCTCCTCATCGACTCTCCCCATCGTCTCCCTAGCCGTCCGACCTCCTGTCCCAACACGGAGAATCGTCCTCCACCCGAACCACCAAGCACTTAGACTTCACGGGTGGCTAGTATCATTCAGCTCCTCCGAGCGTCTGGCATTCTTGAAGACGAGGCCACTCGCATCACATCACGAGCCATCCGATCCTCTACCAACAAGATTACGACAGTCACTGGAAACTATGGCTTCATTGATGTACATCAGAACAAGTTGATCCAATCCATCCCCCTATGCATGACCTATTCCGATTCCTCCCTACTCTCTTCAAAAGTGGACTCAGGGGCTCCACCATCCTAGTAGACCGGTCTGCCCTAAATGCATTTTTAAAGTGGCTGGTAACACGAACCTCCTTACAGATTATGGGATCTCGTCCTTACTTCATTCCTTCCATTTGGATCGTCCTCGCATGTCAACACAATTCCCGAATTGGGACCTATCCATTGTCCTCACAGCCCTCATGGCTCCATCTTATGAACCTATGCACTCAGGTAAACTCAGCCACCTTACACGGAAAGCAGTGTTCCTCGTAGCACTAGCAGCCTGCCTCCATTCAGGGTTCATACCGACCTGGAAAATCAGGGATAGTCAGGGATATGAAATACGGTCAGGGAAAGTTAGGGAAAAAATGGAAAATTGGCAAAAAGTCAGTGAGAGTCGGGGATTTTTTTAATTTAAAAAGTGGGGCAAGAAGGTAGTAGCAAAGCAATTGTAATTTGCGAGACCACACGGTTCATTATAAAAACGAAATTCTAAAAATGAAAAAAGGTTCTAAAAAAACCAGTACATTGTAAAAACTAACTCTTTTTAGAACCGTTTTTTTTCATATCTAGAATTTGGTTTTTAGAATAAACTGTGTGGTCTCGCAAATTCCAGTTGCTTTGCTACTACTTTCTTGCCCCATTTTTTAATTTAAAAAAAAATAGGGAAAAAATGTGCAGTTGCCATCCAGATGAAGTTATGATGCCAGACTTAAGAGTTAGCAGTTGACTCTGTGTAATTTAAAAAAAATTTTAAAGTAGAAGTGATTTGGTCAGGGATATTTAAAGAAATAAGTCGGGGGAAATCAGGGATAGTCAGGATATTCATTTTCAGATATGAGTATGAACCCTGCCATTGCAGCGAACTACAGGCCTTCTCTGCCACAGAAAGAGACTGCTTCTTCCTGCCTGACTATGCTGGCGTAACGTTGACCCCACGAGCGTCGTTCCGTGATAAAACTCAAAAAAACCAATGAAAGGACTCATCCCTTCATCATTCCATCCTTATCCACCATCCTAGGGGACGAAGAGGAACGGACCCTTTGCCCTGTCCGGGCAGTGCGGTTTTACCTCAAAGCATCTAAGCCCATCCGCCAACTTTTTTCCAACTTTTTCTCTCAATTTTTTTTCTCCCTTTCACTAATAAGGTCGGCACCACTTGCACCCGGATGATCGCCACCTGGCTAAAAAGTGTCATTGTCCAAGCCTACGAAGCACTTGACATAAACTGTGTCTCTGAAGGCATAAGAGTAACGGCCCACGAACTTCGTGCAATTTTCACATCCTGGGCCCATTACAGCAACATCCCTATCACTGACATAATGGAAGCTGCCTTCTGGAAACATCCCACTGTCTTCACATCCCATTATCTCTGGGACATGTCCCATCAAGCTGAAGGACTTTACCGTATCGGGCCATTTGTTGCTGCCCGACGTATACTTTAACCCCTTTTACACACTGAATTTTCTCTGAAGGGAACCGGACGCTACCTGAGGGAACTTCAGTCAAATGGCACCCACCGCCTTGACAAAGTGTATGGGATTGCTATAAAAAAGGTAATGTATATTTTCAAGGCAACCAGAAACTTTAAAATACCAATGTTACCTGGTTGATTTTGGTTTCTATTGCCTGTTGAAAATATACATTACCTTGGTCTCGCCCTTCTCCCCTCTTGTTGCCATTGGGGCACAATAGAGGTTCGAAAAGGTGAGCTTACCGCTCCAGCTTTTATATGATGGAGGCTGGGCAGTAAGATGCGCAGTAGGTAGCGAACCGGAAGGACATCTTCGATTTAATTTCTCTAGATTGAACAGCATTTTAAGAAGGGGAATGCTATAAAAAAGGTAATGTATGTTTTCAACAGGCAATAGAAACCAAAATCAACCAAGTAACACTGGTATTTTGGAGTTTATGTGTTTAGTTGAGAACTTGTCATCCGTATGTCAGTGTAGTTTTCTAGAATCCATGTCTTTCTTACTCTTGTTTTAGATGACAGCGATGCGTTCTGTGGTAATAAGATTGTAGAGCTTGGAGAAGAGTGTGACTGCGGCTATGACAACGAAGAGTGCAACGACCAGTGCTGCTACCCGCGGTCAATTTCACACATGGACCGACTTTCCAATAATTCGGCTAGCCAGTGCAGCCGGCGAAAGTTTACTCAGTGCAGGTGAGTACAATGTATTATGAATTTAAAGTGCATAGGAATTACTGATGGCTATATGCAGAACTTTGTGCAACATTTTTGGAGTTAATTTGATGGTAACTTTGTGTTTTTCAGCCCAAGTGAAGGTCCCTGTTGTAATCAGTACTGCCATTTTGAGGGAAATAATAAGCTTTGCCGACTTGAGTCGGATTGTAGCTACAACAGCCAGTGCAAATATCCTTTTTATTTTCTCATATCTCCTTTTTAAAGTTTTAATTTCGCTTTCTTTTTCTTTTTTTTTTGTAATTAATTTTTTTTACAGCAAGCAATGGTTTCTGGATACTTTTCTTAATTTTTGAATAAGTAGAGTTAAATTTCATGGCGTCCACTTGAAAAATGGACAGGGCAAGTGTGGTATTTCCAAGGTTCTGGACTTTATTATTTAATTCTTTCCTCAATGGTTTTCCCCGCTACCAAGTCTTGACTTGCGGAATCAGTTGACTATTGTGGTTAGCCCAAAGGCAGAAACGGGTGCGACGTGCGACTATGTCGCAGATAATCTGGGACAGTCGCAGACAAAAACGTCCGCTTTTACCGAATTTCTGCTGTATCGTCAATTTTTGAGCGATTCGGACATTCCAATACACCATTTTAATCATGTGGACGAGACCTTTCCTTTGATGGAAGAGCCAGATCAATAGGATATACCAATGAAAAGTTATTCAGTAAAAACCAATAAATATGTGGGTAACCATACGAAAAAACAGCTTAGTTACAGAGAATTTTTTACCACGAATTGGTGTCGCAGACAGTGGCAGAAAGTTCTGCTTCTGGGGTGGTTAGATTATAGTATATGGAAGTTTCCTTTAATTTTTTTTTGAGCTCAAGTTTTAATTCGTTGGAGTTTGGTTGTTGCCATGCATTAATTTTCCTGTGGTCATTCTATGCGAGCTTTAAGAAAGTTAGGTTACTGAGGTGAGTGAAGTTAGTACAGTATTTTGTCGCTGTTAAGCGATGCACCCTTTAACTGACGCAGCTCCTTTCTTCCTGCTATCCCCCTATCCCACCCTCTTCCACTGGGCTCTGGCTTGTGACATAAGGCTAACCTTACTTGGGTTAGAAAAAGCTTAAATTAAACCATTTATAGTTTAGGGACGAGCTGAGGAGTTGGCCGTCCTGCTGTTGTACCGGTCTGCAAAACAGGAATTGTAAACCGTAGCCCGATGTAGTAGCTAAAAGGATCTTTCAGTGGATCGACTGGTAGAATGTGCAAGATAAGGAGCAGGTCGTAATAAGTAAACCATGGACTACAACTGCAAAGTTCCGTATAAGGCCCAATGACAATGGCAAACAAAGAAAAGGTGATCCACTGTTGTGGAATAAATCAAAACCTGTCAGGGGAATTTGGATGCCCCTGCTACTAGTATGAGGTTATTAGTTTCTACATTATGTAAGGGATTTTTTTCGTAGTTAGTACATTTTAAGTTTTTAAATAACCAGTTTGTAGATTAAGAGTTGCAGCTGAACTGCAAAACACTCCACGTGCACTTTGTTCGTTGTTGGCCTTGTCTTGGCCAGGATTAGCTCGGGTCGGTAACAGTGATTATCTTTAGGGATCGACCGGAGCCAAAATTTACTGGTGTTGTCGGTGCCGGTCCTTGCAGCTTTTGGCACCTGCCGGTACCGGTTCCAAAATAAAAATGAACATATGGAACCATGATTTATTGTAAAAAAAAAAAAAAAAAAAAAAAAAAGCTAACACATTAAAGACAAGGAGGCCTGTTGCCACTTGTCAGCATTGTAGTTATAATCTTCTTAAACTGATTTGCATACCACTGAAAACTGTTCTGATCAGTATCAGTACTTGTGATTACCCAAATCTAAGCACAGATAAAAAAAAGTTTTGGGCGTATTTATTGAAGTACCATACTCGCACTTCATTTCAAATGAACTGTCAAATTGGAGAGGGTTCCAGGACCACCCCACCCGCCAAAAATCCTATTAATTCAAAATATGGTCAAGTAAAAAAGTGGTTAAGGGCAATGAACAATAATTATAATCCCCCCTCCTCCATAACTCGTATAACTTTCCAAACGTCACACAACTTACAAACGAATGGTTTAAAACCAACCCCAATCTTTCTGGCCCACTACCAACACGGAAAAAGGCTTAGATTAAGTGAGTAAGTTTCCATTTCAGATTCTTGAATTTCCATCAATTAACTTTTTTAAAAATAAATATCTATGATTGGCAGCTCCTAAATCTTATTCAGACACGTTTGAAACTAGCTTAAACTCAAAGTTGCTTGGATAATAAACGATGGCAAAGGAAAAACGGATATTGACAAATGGTTCTTAAAGTGGGTAACTGAAAGGTGCTCCTACTACCAGTAATATGCAGGCTAGAGTTGGACAACTATAAATACTCAGTAAGAGTAAGTATATATTGTTACACTAAGAAAGTAAACTCTTTTGATCCTTTGTAATAAATATTTAAAGAGAAACAATTTAATTTATATTTACAATATTTTTTTTATGGCTTATCGTCGGTTACTTTTTCCCAGTTTCAGTGTTTAGAGCACCCTACCGATATCTGCTAGAGCCAAGCAAGCACAGCACAGCAGTGAATAATTAAAATTTTCATTTTTGTGTCATAAATTAATTATAATTTTTATAATTTTATAAATACAATGAATTTTGAAAAAACTTTCTAAGATCATCACCCCCAGCATCACTATGATGAATTTTTGATTTGCACATTTTTACTGCTGACCGTGAAGACCCTTGTTCCTGAGCTCCGAAACATAGTATTTTGCAATGGATGGTGCAGTCAAGTTACGATACTAACGTTTTACAGTCATCCAAATTCTTTAAATAACTAAAGATAATTAAGATAGTACATAAAAGTTCTTCAAGTACTTGAATAAAGGTTCATGTATTTGAATAAATAAATAATAGAAGCACATTGTTAAGAATTGACCAAATTCTGGCCGGTACCGACTCGATTGTAAACGTTGGCACCTGTACCGGTACCCGCTAGTACCGGCCGGTACTCAGCTCCGGTACCGGCTACGGTCGATCCCTACTTATCTTATCTTGCGTCTGTTCTTGTACTAGTAATGAAGTCTGTCATTCCTCCCTTCGCCAATGTTCCTCCTACATGGTGTAATTGTTTCTGCGCTCCGGTGTCGTTTTTGCTCTCCGTCGTAGCTCTTTTTTTTCTTTTTTGCGCTCAGGATTTCTAAACTGTGAGGTTGATTTTTGGCATGCCTGCAAGGAAAATGGCTGCCATTCGCCATTTTCGGTCTTGGACATGTTCAACATGAAGGCTCTTAAGCTAATTGGATGGTGAAGATGGCCAACAAAGATTGTTGACAAGTTTGTAAGTTATATTGGCTATTTTAGCCACCTCGTATGCAGTTTACATGGGTGAGAACGTTATTTCATAGTAAGCCTAAATTTATCCCTAGGCGTGTCATGTTCTCAGAAGTGGGCCTAACTTCATGTGACACATGTCTAGGGTGACGAGGAAACTCGCACTTCCAACCCTTTTTAGAGATGCTTATTCTTTTTTTTACCGAATACTCGTATGCGGTTTGATCGACTGATTAAGAAAAAAAATATCGTTTTAGCATTAGATGCTTAGGCTGTTGATATAGCAGGTCGGGAGTGCAGACTTAATCGTGTCTATCCATAAATAAAAAGTATTTAGGACTACTTAGTGTCCAGAAGTCAGTTATTACGCTTCTTTATCATATACGCACTGTGCGAAGTGGATCCGCGGACACCCTCTCAGAAATAAGGGGTAATTTTGCTCGAGGTGTGTCTTCTGATTTCAGGGTTCTTTGGCCTTGATGGAGGACTGTGGGATCGGAACGCCACGCTCGGGCTACCTGCTTTTTAAAAAACTTAAAGGTAATGTCCGCAAAACATTTAGAAAACAGTTTCTCTGGAATCCTTTGGCACACAATCCACCACCACCATGTAACCTAACTAAGGATGTTTTCAGCCAAATACAGGCCCTCTTTCTCTACACCCAAAAAGTCGTAACAACGCAAAGCACTCAACCCAGCCGGCCCAATTACATGTGCACTAAAGTGGTAAAATTCAAACCCTGTAGTCAAGAACTTAGTATGATGTAAATGATGTATGTAAATACAGTTAAACCTCTTACTACAGCAAACTACAGTTACAGTTGCAGTTGTTAAAAAAAGGGTTTAACGAGCGTTAACCACTCCTGGTCATCTGTTGTTTACAGTTAACAATACCTCTTACAACAATAAACCTGCTATAATTATTCTATTTTTGAAGTTCTTTAAGCAACAATGCATACAAAAGTGATCCTTATAAGGCCATGCAAAGTAAAAAAAATGGTTCTCAGGCCCTCCCACATCGATTTTTTTGTAAGAAATAAAAAGAATTGACGCGGCATTAATAGCGAGTTTTCCAAAGTCATATCAGTCTCATTACTACTGTTGTATCAATATTACATAACCCGCTCCATCAACTAAAAAACCTCTCATCAAATTATATTTTGGGGGTGTTTCTGAAATCTGATCTATGCTTGCTTCGAATAAAAATTTCCGAAATTCAGCTTTTGAAATGCTATGTTGAAGCAATCTGGCCATTCTTTTTTTTAATGTGAGGATCGAGTCAACACCTTCCCCTTGAAGTAATATCTTTCCTTCACTCAGAAATAAAAGCTTTAACCACTATTTGGATGAATTGCTTTTGGAAGACGAACTAGTTGTGACATACGTGTGTGCTGGTGTTCGTTTTAGTTCCGCAAACTACAGAATCTACAAAAACGGTAATTCAGGATGGCGTTAGTATCGGTGCAAACTAAATGTGGGACAGAAAATTTGCAGGATTCGTGAATTTTAAGCCGGATTTAAGTCTAAGTCAACCATTTGAAAACGTCAAACACACCTTTGATAGTCACGATTTGTTCGTCTAATAAAAATGAGTATGAAAAGGTTTATTTTTTTACCACAAAAAATGATGAAATTTGTTTTAAAAGCCTCATCCCTCTGTGCCCGAGAACCGAATATGTAGAATAAAAAAAGCCTCATCCCTCGTCAGTTTACAACTTTTTTTGTGCCCGAGAACCACTTTAACTTTGCATGGCCTAACAATAAACCTGATATAACATTCTATTTTCAAGGAAATTTGGACAACCTTATAAGAGGTTTCACTGATTTGGATATTTTTTAGTCTGAAGAAGATCTGTGTTTCAGGATAAAAAATTTGCCATTGGGCAATGAGGATAAAGTAGACTTTTTTTCTTCGACTAGTATCAACTGTTTTGTCCATGTTGATGTTTAGTTCTCATTTCCAGTTAATAATGAACTGAAGTTAAGTGCAAAGGTGCTTTTCAATAATTTTGGTGCGTTGTCCTTAACTAAACTTACTGGCTACAGTGCTACATGTCCACCTTCAAGACCGAAGCCTAACAAAACAGAATGCAATGAAAATACTCGTGTTTGTGTAAATGGGGTAAGTATTTTTTACGATACAGTATTGCATGCTTTTTGTTTAAGGCCATTTACTACGGCTGCGTGTTACTAATACCAATATTGCTGGCCAAACCAATACTGACACCTCAGAAAAAGGTTAAAATTGAAGATAAATAAACTAAAAGTGAAGGAAACAAAATTAGTGGTGATTATGGGTCGACTCCATAAAGTTCACCCTTGGAACGCAAATTTAAAAGCGCGATATTTCTGCTCACACATGGGGGGTGTCATCAGGCACATTATACAAGGTTTCGTCCACATGTGGTTGAAAGAGTGAGGTATAGGATGCTTAGTTATGTAAAAAAATGAAGGACGAAAATTAAAGGTAGACTTTTTATTCGCGAAGTGCTTCATTTAAAATCAAAGAAGCAATGTTTAGGCACAATTTTCAGTTTCTTAGATTAATGAATATTCATGGTGACCTAACCACAGGATTTATTTTTGATTTTTACCTGATGACAAAAACTTCAGCTACAGATGTGAGATTAGTTCTAAATGAAAGCTCCTAAAATAAATGTAGTTTTTTTTTTTTAATTGCAAAATTTTGACGAGCCTTATGTCAGCCGAAGCAATTAATGCTTGTATGGTTGAACCGGCTCAATTTTGAACATTACCAGATTTTGTTTAGAGAAGAAGAAATCCGGTAAAGGGAGGTGCCAGCCCGGAGATTCGACCCGGGAAACCTCCGATCATCGTCGGGGCCGAAAGATAGTCCAGAATTAGCCAGAATACATCCCATAGCCGCTGACGGAGCATGGCAGCCTCTCACGCTACCCTGGCCGGCAGTCCTGGCGGGGACTTTGCCAAGATCCCCTCTCCAGGGGTTCGACCAGATCCGCAAACCTCCAGCAACCAGGCTGAGCTCTCACAGCTCAGCCACGATGACTGAAATAGAAAAGTTGTTCAGAAAAAACTGTTACGCCTATACTAGTAGCATGGGTATCAAACAGCCTTAAGTCGTTACGAAAAAATAGTTGTTTTACTTCTTTACTCATAGCTTCCATTTCAAATAATGCTGTTTGTCCATAACTAAAACTTAGTGGTGTTTTGTGGCTCTCCCACCAGGTGGTGGCTGTTTGACAAGTTCCCAGCAAGTATTAACAAACTACCTCGCTTTTGTTTCGGACATGGATGTGTTTTTACAATCATCAAAATACTAACCTTTAAATTCTCGCTTAAATCTGTTTACTTTGATGCTTAATGCCGAATAATAAAGAAAAAGTTGGCCTACCAGGCTCCCCCACTTTGTTGGTAGCCCAACTATACTCCACATTACTTTTCATTTTGGACACAAGTTCTAATGCGCATGGTGAAATTAAGCTTAAAACGGTACTAGTAAAGAAGTTTTGAGATGTTGATTCTGAATTGAGGGTTTGCAAATATCGATAAACAACGGCGATCGCCACCCAGTATGCAGAAAATGCAGGTCTTGCGATATCTGTCTTTGGCCATGAGAAATTTGTCTGCAGCACATGGAGGAGAAGATTACAGCGATCAAATTAATGTGGGAAAAAGTCGGACCAATAGCAACACCAAGGCAGGATTCGTTCCTGAGCTCATTGGAAAGTCGATTTGAAATGGAATTTGAATTAAGCCCTTCCGACTGCCAACATAACGATAAGATTGTATCACCTTCGTAGCAATCGTTAACGCACAATTTCAAATAAGTAAAAGATATCAGCACAATATCTTCAACAAATTTTCGACTGTCAATTATCTGAAGCTATGACAGTCTTCTTCAGGCAAAATAAAAACAGAAATTTCACTCCACTGTGTCATTCAACACCACTTCCGAGAGAAGGTTGAACTGATGAATATCCAGGGACCATCCAATCCTGGAATACAGTTTTTGCTCCGTAGCTAGTTTAAGGATGTGCTGCGTGAGAGGTAGAAAACCGGCCTTGCAAGTGGTGGAGACTACGCTCGACCGCCGATTCGAAAAGCAGACGATCGTAACGACGATCGAACATGACATAGTGGAGTGAAATTTCTGTTTTTTTGACTGAAGAAGACTGTCGTCTGAACCCCAACATCTCCAGAGAATTGACAGTCAAAAATTTGCTGAAGATATTGTGCTGATATCTTTTATTTATTTGAAATTGTGCGTTAACGATTACTCTGAATATGATACCCGTATTTTAAAGTAAGCGCTACAACATTTTTATATCAGGTTGTATGTAGAAATTAAGTATTAAGAATCAATACACTATTCATTGTCTAACTATTTTGCACTACAGTATAACTTAAAGAACGAGGGCTGAATTCTGCTACAAAAGTGATTACTGCCATTAACAGTACAGTAAAAGTTCTTGTGTACAGTTTTATATAGCCATCATCCTGTCTTCAAAGGCTTATTTTAACGATAAAGTGGTCTCTTGTTGCATTTTGGGAGGTATTTTGGACATTTCCACTAGAAATGATGGTAAAACTACAATTTCTGTGAATTTCCATGGGTTTTATCAAATTCTGCAAGCATTTCTGCAGGTTTTTGGAATTGACGGACTTCACCAACTCGCAATCGCAACTTCAAGATCTTTTTTATAGAGTTAGTTTATAAAGCAGCTACTAATTCTACGAAAAAACTGTGATAGTGGAAATTACTTGTGTTTAGTCAGTCGTAATAAAAACAGTTATCAGTACCCCAAAACTGTCTGGAAATGTTTCCCTTTATTTTATGTTAAAATGTGTCCTAGAAGCCAAGTAAATGTTGGTTGCTACTCCCGATTTTTCAAGAAATAGTCTCAGAAAATAACTTTTATTTTTGTATGAGAATATGTATACCTTCATAATTTTATAACGACAATTAACCAATGGGAATTCATTAAACGGCAGCCACCAGCCAATCGTGCCTCCTTAACCCCGATTAAACGACCACACAGTATTTTATCAGATTATTCTGTCAGCCTCGCTCTTCCATTTTGATATTTACGATCGATTCACCTGGTCCCCTGGCTTCTGATGGATAACGACAATAATTAAGAACTGCGGTTGGTTGGCCTAAATCATTTTCTAAATGTGTACAACATACCTGATAGTCATGTGACACATTATTTGAGTTCTAGCAATGTGCGCTTAATCTTTGGTTACCATGGTGACGAAGATACGTAAGCCCAAGCACGTTAAGGCCACTCTCATCAGGCCTATTGCCAGTACTATGCAAATCGTAGAGGTAAACGCAACCTCCAGTATGTAAGTATTTGCGGTACTTGAATTAACCGGAAATAGTACAAAATAAATTAATAATAATTGTTACGGATTATATTCTATTTTAAATCTAGAAAAACATTTTCATTAAAAATAAAATTACTTACTTATTTACTTTATTGAAGCGCTCTGACAAGCTACTACGTCCTAGAAGTTGTCTCTTTCACGGCGAGTTACTTTCGGTTTGGTAAGTTTGTGGCGGATCGTTGGGGAAACAAAAGTACTTCATTCATAAAGGTGGCGGTACAAAATACCATTCCTATAAATGCTAAACGGACCAGTAAGTGCATCTGGCAACAATTTGTACACTTTCATAATTTCGTGCACACAGGAATTGTGAATTCAAGCAAGATATCACTGCCGTATTATGCAAGTTAATGTGACGTTTAAAAGAGATGGTGTTTTTTCATTTCAAATGCAACTTGAGCTTAGTTTAAGTATCAATAAATTTTCTCAATCACTCGTTTTTCCCAAGCTGATAAAAACACCTTGTGCAAGCGCTCTGTATTTTTTTTAGCTTCGGAATGCAACTCATTGAGACAATTTATCGATAAAAAGCTACGCTCTCATGTTATTACTACTGATAAAATATTATTTTCTTTATTTTTATTTTAACTGATTAATTCATGAGGTTTTATCGTTTCATGTCTTTGCAGGAATGTATAGGTTCTATTTGTGTGAAGTATAACATGGAAGAATGTTTTTTGTCCAAAAATGATGGGGCCTCTCCCGAGAAGTTATGCGAACTAGCATGCCAGGAAAAAGGTGTGTACTTTTCAGATCTAGATAATTTTCCCTCATGTTGTGTGCATTTTTTATTATTTACGTAGTGGCACTGAACGAGACAAAATACGAACTTGAAAACATAATGTTTTATTTAATATGCTGATGCCACATACATTACATACTTGGTAGGGATGCACGATACTGGAAAAATTCGGGCCAAGCCGAACGTGCAACTTGTATTTCAATTCAGCTCGTTGCTCACATCCATACTTGAAAAAAATGCGGTAAAAATCAGGTAAAAATGCGATAACTTCTCCCAATTTTTTACCGATTTTGACATACCAAGCCAGTAGTGCCATCAGTTTTCACTTTCACAACTAAGCCCTCCTCAAAGTCTTGCAAATGTTCGACAACAATCGGTTGATTTATCAAGCAAAGTCATCCGGAACAAGCAAACTGACATTAGCGTTTTTATTACTATCCAAAGTACTCACCTGTCATTTTGCGCTTTTCGCTAGAAAATGCTCTCGCATCCAAACCCCTTGAGAAAGATAGATGTACGCAATAGCAACACCTGCCTGATTGCACCTACCGCCACTAGGCACGCAACCGTATTGCCGCTCATATTTCTCTCATTTTCCCACTCATATGATGCCGCTGCCGAAGTTTGGGCGGCGTCAAGAACGGAGTGGGTCGCAATCGGGGAGAATCCCAAATTTTCGGACTTCCTCGAGAATTAATTCAGGTAACGGCGTATGAACGTCACTTACCTCATCGATATCGTCTAAGTCAGCCTCGTCGGGCATGTCCGCTATGTCCTTGCCTTGACCTTCCATGAAAAACAATGGTGTATTTGGATCAGTGCTCATCGATTTAAATTTCATCAACCGACATTCCACTTAGCCTCTTAATTATGTGCACGCTGGTCTTGTTTTTGGTCCGACTTCTTTCAGGTATGAAGGATTGATTTCACCCATGTCTCGTGGTGAATGTCGCACAAATTGCAAACCTATGTTACAAAGTCACACGGCCTGCATTTACTGCATAGCGGGTGTAGATCCCTTTCCTGTCTTGATGACTTCCTTGACCTTGTTTTCGGTTTCCTGAACTGATGGCATAGTCCAACAAATGAAATTTAAAACAAAACTTAAATTGAGTGAAGCGACACACGTCCGTCCTTGCAATGTGCTCAAAGTGATGTGTTGAAATCCAAGATGGCGGCGGCCTCTGCAGGAAGGACAGATCAGCGCACCTGGCGGGAGGTAAGCGCATTATTTTTAGCGTAAGCGAATCATAAAACTGAGTTTTATTTTTTAAATGAGTAGTGAAAGCGTAAAATAGGATTTTAGCATAATTACTGATGGTGAGGATTTTACAGATAAAAAAATTGATTTTACTCTGTTAAAATTTTTTTTTTTATTGCCAACGAAATTTACATTAACTGATTTATAGCAGTTTCCCCTCGTTGGGAAAAAAGGCGCGAACCCTTTTTTGAGTTCGTGCTCAGGCTTGTAAGAATGGAAAGCGTATAGACACGTGCTAATAAAACCGCACATGTCACTGTAGAGTGTTGCTGCACTTGAGAAAAAGTCGTCGCTATGTGAAGACGTACATGTCTAGCCGATATGCCAAGACATGATGTGTCTGGATTTCGTTAACTAAGCTACGAGATTGGATCGGCCTATTGTAGTAATTCCACTCGGGACTGTTTGCCGTAATGCGTGTTTGTTCGACCGGCAGCAGCAAACCAGACCGCTACAAGTCAACCCGTAGAGAAGCGAGTGTCAAAGAAAAGCGTTATCATCATCCTCTGCATCGTTATGATATGGTAATTATGCATAAGTAATGTTTATGTAGCAAACCCACCATATCTAAAGCATTATGGGCCCAGTCGAAGTGTGTTGGTCCACCAATAGTTACGAGAGTTGGGAAAACCACAGTCAACGTTCAACACCCGAGCCAATAGTGGGGGAAGATGGAATGCCAATTGAAGTGCACAATACTAACTCCAAGACTTTCCGACATGAAGTACAACGGAAATTGACCGTGAGAGAAGATTGACTCGGGAACAAGATTCCAGGAGCTTGAAGGAGATTTTAAGGATGGCATTCGGAGGAAGCTCTGTCGGGACATCAAGACGATAGCCTTGCCAGCTCATGAAGATAAGGCGCGTAAAGTCGCCCATGCTGATTCCAAAAGAACCCAGATCGAAGAAGCCTTAGTGGGGGAAGTTGTCGGACAGCAAGGGACTGATGACGTCCAAAGTATCACGTCAACTATGAAGGAATGTCGTGCACCAGAACACGAGAAGTCGCAGAAGTGCGACACCATATCAATTGCAGAAGTGCAACAAGAAGGGAAACGGGAAGTTGCTAAAGCAACAGAGCATAAGTGCAAGTTAATGTCGGCAAAAGAACTTTCAAAATGTTTCAACCTCCTGAAAGGTCCGAGTGCTCCCGTAACGTTGCATTAGCAACGTAGATAATTCACAATGCTTCAACCGTAGTATAATCAGGTTCCGCTCGTCTGGTTCACTTCCTCGACGATCATGGGGAACACAAGTTTTGGGATTCTAAACTTCCAGGACTAAAACAATCGTCATCTCTTGGCCTTCCATTGCCATCAGCTATTTCTGCACTTCAGTATGCCCATATTTTAGCAGTACTGCAGCAAACAGTTGCTGTCCCACAAGTGACTTCATTGGACGATTCACGTAGCATGGATAAGCCGTGTCGCGTGCGTCAATGCCGCCTGCAGCCCCAGAAGTTTTACCGTTGGTGTCGCTGCCGTCTGCAGACCAAGTGTGGTCGTCGCATCAGCCTACAGACAAAGAGTCGGTGCCGCCCGTGCACCATGCATTGTTGCCAGCTACTGATCAAGTGTCGGTATCACCTGCAAACCCAGTGCCGCGGCCGCCATTTCTTGTGTTTCGCAACCATCAAATCCTAAAGTTTACCACCAACTGAAATGGCCTTTGCTCCTAAAATTAGCCGGTGTTCTCACAAGTTGAAAAGGGATAATGTATCCGTTATGATGGATTTTAGTGAATAGTGCCAAGAAAAAATCAATTGGGAACAGTTATTAGGGATGGTTACCCATTTTTGCCGAAAGTCTTCGGTATACCCTGCGCCCGTGTTAAATGCAGCGTACCCTCCTCGGACAGTGGTCGCTAATGCGGGAGATGCAATCTGGAAGCCCCTCAATCTCCCCCAGTCCCAAGTCATGTTTCGGAACCTTTCGGACCACAGTGGCCACTAGTGAGATGGGAGCAAGTCTCTTACTGTTGGTACGTCCACCCCCTACAATGCAACGAAGTCGTCATTCTCTTTTAAATTTAATAATGGTGATCTCCTCATACGAGATGCTACCATACTTTCGATGAGGCAGAGTATGTTACACAGAGTACAATGCCCGGAACGCGCGCTGCATTATTATCTCCACGCCTCCAAACATCTCGACCATAACCCTGCAGACCTCCATGCTAAGAGGACCTGGAACCCATTATTTTGCAGGATTAAAGCAAAATCAAGCGAAGCATCCCCAGACCAAGTATCTCTTACGACAGTGGGTTTGTGGATCTATCAGGTGATAAAAGGGCATACGAAGCCCAAGGGGATCACCCGACCTTTTCCTCTTCAATAAGGGCACATGAACTGAGAGCACTTGCCCTTTCCTGGGCCTTCACAGCAGGACCACTCCTATCCAAGTTGTGAACACGTGTTCGTGGAGAAGTTGAACGACCGTCACTGTCCACTACCCCCGTGCCTGCCAAAATATGCTTAGCCGGACACTGGGCGAGAGTCATGCGGTTGGCACACGACTCTTTGGGAGAAATGAGGTAAAAACAGACCACAGTGGGAGATTTGAATTCTTGAGACAAACCCATGAGTAGCACTCAGGTTCACCTAGTCCTACGACAAGTGGACAAAGAAACCTGTGAAAAGGTAAGTATTTTTGGATTCACGTAAAAACCGAATTTTAAAGATAAAATTGATTTTTACTTGATCGTAAAATTCCTACCTTGAACCCTCCCATCTCCCACTTGGTGAACCGAAAAGTAAGACAACGGAATTGAAGAAGTGGTGCGTGTCTTTAACGGCGACAAGTGCCAACATGCAGGAAGGAGCGAACTTATGGAAAGGCAAAAAATGTAGTTAATTTTTGGGGTTTGACGTGAGCCTATTTTATGGACAAACTAGCATAAGAAAAAGTAAGTATTTAAGATTAAGTAAAAACTAATTTTATCTTTAAAATTCCGTATTTAAACGTCTGGATGCTGCCAATGCAAAAAAATGTTTATCAGTCTGTTTTTTGTAAACTGTAGGTCGACCTGACACTTGCCACAGTATTCACGACCATCTCGGAAGCAACTTTACTGGCATCAAATTGCGTCCAGGATCGCCGTGTGACAATTTCCAGGGTTACTGCGATGTCTTTCAGAAGTGCCGGGCGGTAGACGCGGAAGGGCCCCTGGCTCGTCTCAAGAACCTGCTCTTCAACCAGGACACGCTCGTGAGCATTGCCCAGTGGGTCACGGTGAGTACAAAATTTTAACCCCTATTATTACAAGCTATCAAGATTGACTAGGTTTCCTGCGAAGTCTGTATCAGTTCTCGTCTCATTTTTCCTTCTGAGTAACTATACTAATTATGGTACTGTTCAAGCAAACTCGCTCACTAAACTTTTAAGGCTTAAAGTACAATGTGTAAAGTTTTATTGGTTTTGCCTGTTCAGTAAGTGTAAGAAAGAGGTGTACTCATAAAGCCAGCTGACTTACAAGTGGTTGACAGTCTTATAGGGTTAAGATTAATCATCTAAATTTTAATTGCAGATTCCATTGTGAACTAGTATTTTCAGTTAATCGAAGACCAAAACTTTGCCGAAAATCTATAGTTTTCACTTCCATCCAAAAATAATTCCTTTAGTTATAGGCTAGATATCATTTATATTTATGATCAATACTCAAAACCACACATATAATTCACATATAGAAACTTCTCTCACCATTGGGTGGTGTACCAGCGCCTTACCCAGCTGGCTTTGCCACCCACCCCTCACAATCATTTGAGAACCTGGCCAAGAAGGTCAGGTGCTTTGCGCTTGCAAAAAATGGCATCTCAAACCTTCGAAAATAGCTCATCATGTTCATTGACAACTTAAGGGGTGCTCTCACTAAAAGACTCCCGGCGACAGACATCCCGCACATTGTAAGTATGATACATGTCACTTCTTGGCGGAACTATGTGAAATATGCATGGCGCATTCTCAATTTGAAGTTAAAGGCATTTTGCGCATGTGGCGTAAGACGTACACAAAAGAAGACCGTAAATTACCAAAGTCAGTAATTCTGCTTCATGCGACTCTTGTGTCGGTTCAAATTTTTGTTCGCCTGTTCCCTCAGCTTCCCAAACAGCCCTTTCTATGATTTTATTGAGTAATTCTGACGCTTAACTTAGGCATTCCTGGTCAAATTACGCCGCGCATGTTTCCCGTTCCTGAGTCTACGCTTCTCTCTATTGTGTCCATTTCAACTCCTACAGTCTTTTCAAACATTCCTGTAAAGGTCATGAACTTGTGTGTTTCCATGGACGCAGTGTTGGCCGAAATTCAGGCACTTCGGGTGAATTTTAATGCTGTAGTTAAAGAAATTGTGAAAGAAACACTCAACGAACGCGAAACTTAGAAAAACAAGATGGCGGCCACCACGCCAGCTTCAGCGAGTCGACAAAGTCGCCCCATTGTGCGATCAATTTTAGATATTATGAAACAGTGCCTGTGTTACCTGTCATACCGTAGGTATGATCATTGGCTCATGCCTGGAGACCGTAATTTAGCTACCGGTGCCGTCCGTGTTACTGTATCGACAACCCGCTGATGCAGTCTGCACATTGTACTCACCGAGGAAGATTTCGGGGTTCCTAGGTACCTGCAAGAGATCGGACCAAAGGCTTGAGTAGAGGAAGCTTCATGCCTAATCAGAATCGTGAGCTACCCCTCTTCAGCGCCAGTTGATATGGTTGAGATGGAAGTAGGCCTACGCCTGTCGTTAGATATGTGTTTCCGTAAAGAATTCGAACTCTCGCAAGACAACATTCTTTCAACTGATGCGATCCTCACAAATTCCGCTGCCCTAATTATCGTGCGTACCGGAAATGGAGCCAGAATGGAAGTAAGGTGGAAGAGTCCAAGTTGATTTTTTAATCTGGTCTTGGTGGGGGCAACGGTAGGAAGGCGTTGAACCCAATGGCACAATTGCTCAGTCATGTACTCGAAAGAATTAAAATTTTCTAGCAAAAAACGGGTATGTTTTCATTAAAAATTCTGTAACGGTAATTACTCTGAAAGTTCATCACATATTTCGTTATCAAGAGGCATAATTTCAGAATCAAAAGAAATTTGGTGATTCTGAAATTGTGCGTATTTCTTCTCGAACTCTAACGAATATGGTAGAATTGCCATTTTTCTGTGATATACTGTACAAACAGCACTTGTGTGCAGAATGAATGAACCTATGTATAAGATGCGAAAAAGTAGAGCTATCCAACTCAGCTGAATTTCGGGCTTGTGTCATACTGACAGTGTCATTGTTAAATTTAGCAATTGAACATCTTTTGTGTTGTTTCAGGAATACTGGTGGGGAGTGTTGTTGTGTGGAGTGGCTTTCGTCATAGTAATGGGCATGTTTATAAAATGCTGCGCCGTTCACACGCCCAGCAGCAATCCAAAGAAGCCACCAGCACGCCGCATCTCCGACACGCTCCGCCGGCCGGCACAGACACTGCGGCGGAAAGTTAGGGTAAGGCATTTTTATGTCGGTATTGTTTAATGAAGGTGTTGCTAATTTTCTAAAGCTGTATCTGTACGCTTCTGCCAAGCCGATACAGCTACCAATCCAAACTAACATGCTTTGCTTTGCTTTGCTATCTCCTCCAGGATGAGACTTCCTATTGTGCTTCCATTTCCAGGTTTGTGGTGATCTACAGGCAGGGAGCGTGTAGGTTGTCTAACAGTGATGTTTCAGTTTAGTATCTGTAACACAATCCTTAAGAAATACCCATCTAATACTGATTACATTAAGCATCTGCAGATCTACTGATATGGTATGTGCATCTGTATAGCCTTGTTATTTTCATTTCTTAATGAAGAACATAATAAGACTGGTGGTCCTGATTCTGGTACCTGTAACTTGTACTATTAGTACTGTTACCGCACTGATTCTGGGTTAGTTAGCCTAGTACAGTGAAACCTCCTTATACCGATAGAGTCCATGGGAGTTTGCAAACAGAATGTTGTATCAGGTTTATCACTATAAACAATCAGATTTACATGCATTGTTGCGTGAAGAGTCTCAAAAACAACATTGTTATAACAGGTTTATGTTGTTATGGTGTATTGTTAATAACGGGGTTTAACTGTATCAGAAAAAAGTACTCTAACCTGCTTTTTTACCCCAGCTACATTTTCAAAGTACAGTAGAACTTCGATTATCCGAACTCATTGGGACGGAAGGGTGTTAGGAAAATCGAAATTCGGTTAATACAATTTGCACGCAAAATAAAGGAGGAAAACGTTGTTCTTTACCCAGTTTTAGTGTTTTTGAATTTTTCTAGAATGTATAAGACTACTGAAAATAAAATTTTGCATGAAATTACTCCAGGAACATAAATAAAGCAAAGTCAATGCTTATTCCTTCTCTGAAAAATGGCAAATTTCTGAATATTTTCTAAGAATGGGAGTTCGGATAATCATAGTGTTTGGATAATTGGGGTTCGGATAATCAGTGTTTGGATAATGGGGGTTCGGATAATCGAGGTTCTTCTGTACAGGAGTTGTGGTGTATTGTTCCTAAGGTTATTAAAATGAGGCTAAAAAAATTTATGTGCTCACTATTTTTTTTACGATCTCCGATCCAACTTACCTTCGCCTACCGCGAATGCTGATTAGGCTCACGCCGTAGGGAACGCAACTGACTTCCTACGCAGGCAACGTGAAGTGGAACTGAATGAGGATAGGATAAGATCATTCACCATCACGGCCCTGTTCCCTTGCCTCTCGCACCAGCTCATCATGGGCAAGTTCGACGAAGCAGCTTGGAAACAAAGGGAAGAAGGACTACCAACTGGATACAAGATTGCTCAAGTTGATCATGGCCATCATCTACTGGCAAGTGGGGGGAACCCCCATGGACTATTCCTCATCCCCCAAGCTCTCAGAGGTCTTCCTTCAAGGACTGGATAAACATGGCGTCCACAGCCACCCCACCTTCAATATCTCGGTTACATGTGTAGATAACACGTTTACAATGGGGGGAAGGAAATGCAGGCGGAAGTTGAGAATGTGAATGTGTGGGCCCAGACCTGCAATTTAAATCTTAAAAAGAGGTAAACAGTCTTCTACTCTACCTAGGGAGCCCAACGCAAACCCTACCCAGACGAGAGGGGCATCGAGTTCTAGTCTAGTCACCCAAAAGCCCAACTCCTGAGGATTATGAGAGCGGAAATGATGTGCGTTAGGGGTGTGCTGTGTGCGTTGAATTTTAATTCAAGTTGAGCCGAGTTTGTAACAGAAGAATCGAGTATCGAGCCGAGTTCAAGTATTTGATTACCACACTTACTTGGGTGTCTTTTTTTTTTTTGTAACAACTAAGACTGACTGTGTGGGTCATCGTCTACGACTAGTTTTTCAATTTTTAGAACATAACTTAAAATTGCTTGAGCTAGCCTAGTGGCTTTTAATTTGCACCACCGGATAGCTCTCGTCGAGAAGTGGAGTTGGTATATTTGAATGTCAAAATTGGTCAAATATTGGCAAAGTTATCTCATTTTCAACAGATTCAAGTTTTCCAAGTATGGATGCAAGCGACGAGCGAGTTCGAGTATACGTTCCGTACTCGGCAGGGCTTCAAGAAATACAGTCGGCAATTCGCCAAATGCGAATAAAAAATTGGTACTGGCGACTAAATATTATCTTAAGTAGCCACTGTGGCGAATTTCCCATCCACTATTTTTGTATAGAATTTGCCATCAATACATTCTTTTTAGCATCTCGTGGAAAACAAAAATAGATCGCAGCCGCATCATTATTTTCAGGGAAGGTTTTTTAACGTCTCATTCACGGTGCTATTATTTACTTATTTAATAACTAATTTAAGTACATAAACTTTTATTTACTATTTCGTTTACCTTTTGTTATTTAAAGAACTCTGGTGACTGTAAAACGTTAGTAGCCTAACTTAACTGGACGAACCTTAGCAACATTACTTTTTGTGGAGCCCAGTTACAAAGGTCAGCAACGATCAGCAGTGAAAATATTAAAATCAGAAATCCAACACAGTGATGCTGGGAGTTGGTGAGTTTACAAAGTTTTCCAAAATTCGTTGTATTAAAATTATAATTAATTTAAGACTTAAAAATGAATAAAAAGTACGGTAATGAAGAGTGTTATTTTAATTAATAACTGCTGAATGTGTTGTGTTTGGCTCATGAAACTAGCGGATATCGGTAAGGTGCTCTGTAAGCTGACAACCGGGAAAAAGCAATCGAGATTAGGTCACTAAAATTAAAATAAAATAAATCGAAAGTAAAAATTTTCTTATATATTTTTACTTTGTTTGTAACAATACAACAATAACTCTACCGTTTTGAGTATCTCCAGTTATTCCAACTCTTTCTTGAATATTACTGGTAGTAGGTGCATCTTTCAGTTAACCTTTAAGATCAATTTGACTAAATCTAGCTGCAATTGAGTCTGAATGAAGTTTAGGGGCTGCCACTGGTAGACATTTCTTTTAAAAAGTTTAGGCCACTAAAAAAAAATTAGTTGATTCTCAGGCCCTGCCTGATGGTCAAATTTTCCCCTGGTCATCGCTTTTTATTTGCTAGCGAAAACTAAATTTATTACGATACAAATAAAACCAATTCAGTTCGCTGAAAATAAGTATTATTTACCCTAACTTGACATTCAATTATTGTACTCCATGTTAAGGTAACCACTTGCATGTCCAAAATTTTAAGATCCATGTGTTTGGGGCAGTTAAAAGCAGACTTGAGTTAATTTCCACAAAATAAAAAATAAAATAAAAAGCCTGGTGGCCTGGTTACTTTTGGAATGAAAAAACCAAACATATTTCTTTTCATGGCCTTATTCATGGAAATTCACGAACCTGCAATGGAAACTTATCCACTTAATTTAAGCCTCTTTTCCGTGGGAATGGGGCAGAAAGGTGTATGAGTATATGGGAGTAATTTTAAATCACGTGTTCCTAAATTGAGTGTCTTTCACCAAGTCATGAGTTGTTGGAGCGGAGGGAATGCAAGCAACGTAAGCTAAGGAAATTTGTTAACGACCAATCTTACAATTTTTCGCCTGCATTTAAC